>VXBJ01001595.1:616647-685931 GCA_013400055.1 Nycticryphes semicollaris | reverse complement strand
GGAACTGGTTTCCCAGAGAAGATGCGGATTCCCCATCCCTGGAGGTGTTCAAGGCCAGGCTGGATGGGGCTTTGAGCAACCTGCTCTGGTGGGAGGTGTCTCTGCCCAGGGCAGGGGGGTTGGAACTTGATAATTATCTGTAAGGTCCCTTCCAGCCTAAACTATTCTATGATTCTGTCATTCTATGACTGGTGCTGCTGCTGGGTCAAGCAGCACCTCATTGCCCCCTCTGGCCCTCACATTGCCATTGATCACTGTGTCCCTCACCAGGGCGTTGCACAAGGTCAGTCATTGCCCTTTGATGCCCACACATGTGCTGGAACTGCAGGACAGGAACAAGCCACTGGCCCTGCTGGGCTTTGCGGGACTCTCCTCTTGTCCCCAGAAGCCACATCACCACCACCAGCCCGGTGACAGGTCATCACCCCAGCGGGAGGTGCTGCCACGAAAGGCCAGGCTGGGCACCCAGCAAAGACACCCCCATCCACCAGCAGCCCCAAAATCACCAGCGCTGCAGGGTGAGGCTGAAGTGCTTTTGCTTGGAGACAGAGAATACTTTGGGATGACTTTAGCCTGATTTGTTTATAAATATAGAATTTGCCTCCTGAGCTTGCAACTTGGCATCCTTTGCAAGACCTAAATATACTCCTAAGAGGCGTGAACTGTTTCCATAATAAAGGCTTTTAGAGCTCACTTGTGAAAATTCATTTAAAGCCATACTTTGGCAGGGCAAGTGAAAGCACTTGGTATGAGGTTGCTCACAGTACAACAGGACAACCTCTGCATCCAGAAGTGCTGAGAGGTCCTCAGTAGAGATGGGGCAGCTAAAACTGCCTTCTACTGAAATTACCTTACACACTTCATGAAAGACCTTGCTTCTGGTAGCTTTGCCAGTTTTTAATGCTTGGGTTGGAAGTTTCCATGTCACATTTCTGCATAGGGCTAGACTTGTGTGGAACATTTCATCCAAGACAGTTTTTCTGGTTCTAAGAATAAGGTTCTGCCACATACCAATCTGAACTTTGAGTAACTTTTACTCAGAATGTTAACATTTGTCAGCAGGTAGCTTTTTTTTTTTTTAATGTTCTCAGAATCATCTGCAAACAAACCTGATCACGTCATAAGCTTTTGGGAGTTCATACTTGGGAAATTCAGGAAAGATTTCTTAAGCTCAGTAGCAGAGTACCCCTCGGCTCCCAGCCGTCAGAGGCACATTCAGCTCAAGACTCAGCAGGATTTTTCACAGTAACTACAACTCCAAGTTACTGCTGACTGGACCAGGAATAGATAGCGATAAAGAAAGCTGACAGGTTGCATCCCACAGATAAGAGATAATATAGGACTTATGCTCTTTAGGTCTGAGAAGCACATAAAACCACTTACTGAAGATTATTGATTAAATTACTATGATATAATGATTTAATATTGTAGTAATAGCAGAAATCAACCCTCCATGTCCATCTGGGATCTGTGCAAACGTACAGCAAGTTATAAACCCTGTAAAGTCCTTTGCTCATACCCTGCACAGAGATGAACATCGCTGTGATAGTTCAGCTCAGGATGACAATTAGGGCCTTCAAAATGTGGAGGTTTTAAGAAAATCCAAAAGCACATACTTTGCAAATGATGACAGAAGTCCAGTCTTCCCAGGCATTACCCACTGTCCAGATCCTGAGCGGAAGTCTTCTGGTCCTTGGGGGGCACCGGACCAGGCCAGTATTTCATTTCTCTTTTCTCTTCTCTTCTCTTCTCTTCTCTTCTCTTCTCTTCTCTTCTCTTCTCTTCTCTTCTCTTCTCCTCTCTTCTCTTCTTCTCTTTTCTCTTTTTCTTTTTCTTTTCTCTTCTCTTCTCTTCTTCTCTTTTCTCTTTTTCGTTCTTTTCTTTTCTTTTCTTTTCTTTTCTTTTCTTTTCTTTTCTTTTCTTTTCTTTTCTTTTCTTTTCTTTTCTTTTCTTTTCTTTCCAGCATCACTGAGGCTGGCAGGAACCTCTGGAGACCATCCAGTTCACCCGTCCTGTTTCAGGCAAGGACAGGAAAAGCAGGTTACTCAGGGCCATGTCCAGTCAGGTTTTTATTAAATCCATGGATGAAGACAACAGAACTGCTCTGGGAAACCCATTCCAGTGTTAAGCCACCCTCATAGTAAATTAGTTTTTCTCATGTTTAAATGACATTTCCTCTGTTTCAGTTGAGGCCCATTGTCCCTTTTCTTGGCACTGGGCACAGATGAGAAGAGTCTGGCTCTGAGCCCCCTGAACCTTCTCCAGGCTGAGCAATCCCAGCTCTGTTGGCCTCTCTCAGCCTCTCCCCATATGGCAGATGCTCCAAGCAAGAAAGTGCAATTGCAACAACTTTCAATATATTACAGATTATATAATCTGAAGTGATTTGACCATCCAAAGAGATTCCCAGACTCTATAGTTACCTTCCATTGAATACATGCATTTGAACAACTCTAGCTCCTCTGTCAGCAAAATGGCTGTTTTCCACACAGGGGCTAGGAAATGCTATTAAAAAGTGCAAAGGAAACATTGCATTGTAACTCCATAGAAATGGCACTGTGGTTTTCCACCTTTATCTGGTAATTGCCAAGGGACATGAGAGCTCTTGGTTGAAAAGCGAAGTGATGTCTTTCAGAGTTTGCAAATTCATTCTGTGATCTGGAAACCACATCATTAGGAATAAATATCCTGCCAAAACACTACTTTAGCAACACATGGGCAGATCCACTGATTTAAGAGAATGTCTTAAGCAACCCCTCACAAACACACTGATGTTAAAACTCCAGAATCACTTGTGCAAACCTATGGAAAGTGTGGTTATACAATGAAAAATAAGGTTGCAAATAAGGTTATCTGCTTGCTCAGCATGTCTGCTCACTTGAGCACACTGATATGCTCACAGAGTTTAAAATATTAACTTTTGTTGGTTATACTTGAATACTCTTCAGAGTAACATAGCTAAGGGGCAGTGAGGTGAAACCCATTCCTTCTTGTGCATTACTACCATTGTAAAATACCTTTCATGTGGCTGCAAATCCAGTGATAACTAAACAGAACTAAACTCTGCTGGAGATACTCATATAACCCAGAGAACACAGCTCAGCATTGCCAGCGCGGGCAGTCAGAGCCACTTTTTCACTAGCAGACTTTTAGTTGTGAGTATTAGGAGCGAGAACCTGCAGTAAATGAGCAGATGCATCTTTTACCTTCTGACTTTTCAGGGTAGAAACACATTTTGTGCAACATCTTTCAGGAGCACTATCTGATAATTTTGGCAGTGCAGTGGAGGGAGATGTGCAGAGAGACATTGAATCTGGCAACGTCCTCCTCAGCTTCACATCCAGTAACTTCCATTTCCTCCATGAGACTGAATGAACTAGTCCTGTAACTACTTAAGGTCAGGGAGTCACAGAATGGTTAGAGATGGAAGGAACCTTAAAGATCATCAAGTTCCAACCCCTCTGGCCTGGGCAGGGACACCTCCTGCTAGAGCAGGTTGCTCAAAGCCCCATCCAGCCTAGTCTTAAACGCTTCCAGGTGTGGAACATCCACAACTTCTCTGGGCAACCTGTTCCAGTGTCTCAACCCCCTCATAGTGAAAAATTTCTTCTTGATATCTAATCTAAATATCCCTTATTCCAGTTTAAAACCATTACCCCTCGTTCTATCACTACACTCCCTGATGAATATTCCCTCCCCAAGGTCAGTATGCCCCATTCAAGTTTGAAAACACCTCTTTGCAAAACACCTCTTTCTCAAACAGGATTAAATTTACATGGCAGGATGCTTTATGGAAAAAAAAAAATGGATGCCTAAATAGGATGCCAGGATATCCTAATAGAGAGCATTCTCTAGGGACAGCATTAAAGCAAATCCAACAGAATACAACAAATCAAAGAGTAACATACAGATTTTCTTGTGGCGTAACTACAACATCTGACATTTCCACCCACACAGATCAGCGACTGGCAGTAACACAGAGCAGCAATATGAGCAACATGAGACTCCAGAGGAATAAACAATCTATTTCTTCTGTCAACAAATATATATGCCTCTTTTTATTCTTTTAATAAGAATACCACAATATATTATTTTCTATTTCCAGTTAAACAAATAAGAGCAGTGTTACTGTTTTCATTATCAGTTTACACTGAAGATTATTGGCTGTTGTTAAGAGGCATGATATTTGTAACAGGGCTTGGGCATAACATCTCACTGTATTGTAAATTCTGCAGCTTGTGAAAATAACTGTCAGTCACAGAGTAGTTCAACCTCTACCCACTTCAAGCCTGAACATATAAATCAACCTCTCTTCAATGTTAATGAATATTATTTTATTTACTTGCTTCTTGATCTATGAAATTCTTATGCTCGTTGTCTCTCTTCACAAAAACATGTTTCTTGCACTCCATGCATTTTCCCTTATAGTATTCTTGCTCATTGTTATAAGTAAAATTATTTTCATCTATTTTCATCTATTGAAAATCTGCAATCAGGCTTTCGATGAAAGCATTTCAAAACATGTGAACAGGCAGTAGAAATTACTAAGAAGAGAAACTACAAGACTTGGAGGCATAAAGTGAGAACGAAGTCTCAGGAAGTCAGACCAGGCAAGGTAGTTGAGGTAGGACAATCCTAGGAGGAACATCAGCCACCACAAATTCTGCTACCAAAATATTGGGTTTGTTTCTCAAACGTTTCCATTAACTCCTTTCCAAATCCATCCAATACAGCAATGAAAACCAGGACAGAAGTGCAGGAGACAGTTTAAACCAAACCCAGGCCTGTGATTTAACAAATATATACAGTCAGAATTCAGATCTGTGTTTTCCTGGAGAAAATACCGTGATGTGGATGGAAAGTAACAGTTACACAGAGCACGTTAATACAGGACAAAATCTCACCACAACCTTAACATAAAACCAAAATATGGGGCTTGCCTGAGTGAACTGCAGACCTGTAGAGGTTATGAAAGGACAAATCTCTGTTCCCTTTCCATGCTCCAAACTGCTCCTTACAGCTCATCCCCACACACACACCTTGTTTTGCTCCGTCTAGGACAACAGAGTCAAGCAAGGAGGGTACTTCTGTTCTTTTTCCTTGATCACTCCACAGACAAATTCACATCGTAGTCAAGAATTTTTACCCTCTATGTAGTTAAAAGAGTTTAAAATACCAAGGAGCATAAGAAGTGATCATACACATTTTAAGTTGGGATTAACTACTCATAGCCATTGTGATGGAGGAGCTTATGCATTACACAACATTATATCGGTGCCACTGACTTCCCGTCACACACACATTAGGAAGGAGAAAACAAACATACAGCAGAACAGGAAAAAAACCCATGTAAATTCATTACTTATTTCAAAATACAAGAGATCACAAAGATTCTGGAAGAGAAGGAGCATTTGTTAGTGCCTTATTGAACCTTCCTGCACAGCTCTTTTAATCTGCCTCCATTCCTTGCCTATGCAGGAATGCCAGGCGTGTAATAAATGTCACACATTCACAGCATGAACGTATTCTTGTCGTGATCATTGGGAGACGACACAAACCAGACACGTTCACAAGCAGCCCAGCAACATCTGCTCTTCAGCTGAACCACTTGGATGAAACACACGTGGATTCACAACTTAGAGGCAGAAGAAGGGAGCTTCTCATTAACCTGTGCCACACATACAGCACAGAAGACGCAATCTAGCCCGCTCTCAGAGAAGCCACAGTCACAGGAGGTGAAAGTACTCGGCATCTTCCAGGAGTTATTCTGTTCAGTCTCTCTCTGCATCAGCAAAACATCTTGTTTCTAACAAAACTGAAACTGCAGCTGTGCACATTGATTTTTCACTCTCTACAAGACAGGCAAAAGCTTTCCAACATGAATTTTTCTTCATCGGATGAGGAGGTCACAATGCTTTCACTAACAAGTGACCAACCTCCTGTGAAAATTTATTAAAAATTCAGGGCAGCATTAATATGCTTCAAAAAATTTTGTTCTTTTCCTCATTAAGTAAGTTTTCACTGAGATGATAGGTTCCCCTGCTACTTCAATATGTTGGAAAGCCTATAATGTTAAGCTCATCAAAGTATGTCTCCTTTGGTTTTTATGCAAATTCATGTCATCGTAGTTATACAAGTGCTTATGCAATGAAAAATATACATAATGCACAAACCTGCCTGTGTCACTGAGAATTATTTACAAAAGCTATAAATCAAAGTTGCATCTTGTTTTGCTTTATATATAAGGGCCTACTGCACACATAAAATGTCACATATGCCCAAAATTTGCTTTCAGTCACTTCCCAAAAAGACAAAACCAACCCAGAATTGAACTGCCTGCTGAAGGCTATTCTTTAGTCAGAGTCCGTGCAAAATTGTATTAGAAGCTTTGAAGTAAAGCATGAACACTGACTACCAGAGAGGGCCCTAAAGACAAAGACATTTACTGGATGTAAATGTTCAGTGAAGACAAAGGTCACCTTATACTTTCCCAAAATCTGGCCACCTTAGAAACTCCGTATCCTGTTCTCAAGTTTTGCTTAAGAGCTGAAATCCTTTAATGGAAGGAATCAGCAACAAAATATTATTAACCCTGGTGATTGATTATGTTGTAATGGCCAAGTTACGATAACCTCACAGGCCATGGGACTGCAGAACCTCTGCTGCTAGGACAGAGGAATCTGATTTGTCACAAGACCAGGGCAGATGGGGAATGAGCAGAAGAGCTGCCTGCCAAGCCAGGCCCCACTTTGCAGGAAATGGGATTTTATCTGAATCAGTGGCTTTGGTCCAAATCAAGCAGGAAACAAACTCTTTTGAAAATGCCCACAAACTGGAAATTCCCAGAAAGGTCACCTCAGAAACATAGAAAACACTTGCAAAACACAATTCCCAAGTTCCCAAGCTGATCAGTGACATAGTCTCTGGCAGTAGCAGCAGCACGTGTGAAGGCCGGCTCTGCACAGTAGCTGTGGGAGCACCCAAGACCCTCTGGCTCCAGTGCAGCCTGGATGGTGAGGGCTGTCCTGGGAAGCCTGCCCAAAGTCACAGCTCCACCTCAGGGGGTGCAGGAGCTCCGGCAGTCCTGCTTCAGCCAAGCCTCTTAATGCTTCCAGACGTGGAAACCCAAGTGAAGTTCAAGCTCCCAGGATTCTCTTGCTTTTAGCTTTACAGCAGGTTGGAAGGAGTAGCCCAAGGCCACCAGCTGGAGTTTCAAGCCCCCAAGCCCAGGACAGTCCTTGGTGCCACTAGACACCAGAGGCTGCATTTTCTGGGCTGCTCTGACAAGAAGTCCTCCGGGAACCTGGTAGGGTTCAGCGTGACAAGAACTCACCAACTGGGCTACATTCAATGAAAACATTTCAGGCCCAGCAGATGTGCCATTTCCAGCTAAACTTTGTTTTACCAATAAATCTCTAACTAGCGTGGAATAGCAACAGAAAACCCACAGGCCTTACTCTCCATTGCTTACTGTCATATGCAGTCATTGGTATTTATGAAAACACGGTACAAAAGAACACTTACTCAGACCAACTGTAAGATCTTGAGACAAGTGGCTGACACTATTATTTACAGTTAATAAGAATTCAGCAGCAATGCCTTCAGTTGTTTTTCCCCCCCCGCTGCTCCCTCCCACCTCTGTACCGCAAGGTGCCTCCTCAGATCTCTTGGCAACTCTTCACGGGGTCAAGATGAAAAATTCTTGAACTTTAAGAATAAGCAAGAGTTTTTGGTTTGTGTAGAAAGGTGAATCACGTACTGAGAATAAGGCAAAGCAAAGACAGAGCCTGCCCTCTATGTTTGCACATCTGCTTCGGTTCACACTCCAAGTGAGATTTGTTATTAAAAACTTCAGGTAACTGATATGCATTTTGAAGAATGTGAAAGAACAACAGCGCTTCCCGGGAACCCCAGCAGGACAGCCTGACACTTGTGTCTGGTTCTGCAGCAATGATTAAGGACTTCAGAGGAGGGTCAGTTGTTTTCTGAATCTCAAGTAAATGATCTAGTGCCCTGAGGTTCCCTTATTTATTTCTAACCCCTTTTAGCAAAGAGGATTTAAATAAAGTTTTTCCTGTATAAACCAATGCTATCTTTTTTCTTGTTGAAGATGTTACTTACGTGGATTATATAAGCATATTTTAATGCAACACTTCCTTTTCTGCATTTTATACTTAGATGGCCATATGGAGAAAATAAAAAAAGACTACATTACTACAGGGTTGTGAGTGGAAGGTGATGGTGTTATGTGTCAGCATCCACAGCCTGGTCTGTGTATCTCAGACTAGGATTTTGTCCAGGCTCCTTTTTCAGCAGCTTAACTGCTCACAACAGCACCTTTGGAATCTGGTTCTTACATGAGTAAGTGAGAGTTCATCACTCAAAGAGTTAGAAATTTAACCTAAACCAGTGTGTATCCTTTCGACCCACCCCATTAGCTGTTCTGGCTGAAAGTGATTTGAAATGTAAGATCCCTTTCAAAGTACTGCCAACTGCAAGCTCTTGTCTATTAGAGGATCCAAACCAATTAATTGTGTCACCGGCACCACAGGGTTGCTGGGGAGGGGGCTGCTGGCTTTTAGCATGGTTTCACATGCACTGCAGCCTGAGAAAGCTCTGCTGCTCACCAGCCTCCCCTCGGGACACAAACTGCCTTCTGGAGTGAGCTGGAAGTGAAGCAACGGCAGGACAGGGGCCTGTTGGACAAGGGCTAGGACAAGTAGGCAAGACAACAGATTTGCTGAGATTAGTAAGGCAGGCAGTAGTGATTCCTCTCTCTTGATTAGCAGGATGTTAGCAAGTATAAAGCTGTTTGGCAAAGTCAATGCTGCGTAGGTCCTTCCCTCAAATCACAGCTGAACAAAGACAGAGCAGCGCAGCACATAGGCCCAGGCTGTTCGGTGTCCCCACAGGATCGAGCAAAGCCCCTGGAGCTGGGCAGTGCTGGAGTAGACTGTCACACCTCTCCAGTCTCTGAACACACAAAAGGAGAGCTTCCACCCCTCCATTCCCCACAGGTACCAATGGAAGGTCCAGTCTGTTTGGCCTGAGTCGTCCCTTGCACCTTCTGGTCATTCACACACAAGAAGTGGCTGCAGCAAGCAGGTAAAACACTATTAGGTAGCCCTGGCAGCTACTGACAACCAACCTGTGCAGACTTTTCAGATTGTAAGAGGGACATGGATAGGGATAATCTAGGGCCATATTTATCTTTTATAACTTCTTCCTTTTAATATGCTTTAGAATAGTCCCACAGAAAAAAAAAAAAATGGCCTATATTTATCCAAAGAATCTTAACAAGTTGTCTGAATTTCATTCAGAGATTTAGGCTGTATGTATCTCATCTATCCTGTAAAAGTAGCAATTATGCACCTGGAAGAAAAGCTTTGTTTCCAGGGGCCCTTAAGTCTGTGCCAGTAAAGGTACCGGCTGCATCTGTAGTTTACAAGAAAAGAAACATTAGAGCAACAACCCTACAATTTCCAATCTGGGATTATAAACTAGATACACTCCATGCAAACATTTCACTGGTAGAAATGTGGGAACAGGGAGATCATTTCCTTTACTACCAAAAAAAAAGGAAAAAAAACACCAAAAAAAGTGTGACTCCAAACACGTACTTAGAAAATACCAAAGAACTATGACATTTTTGTTCTGCCAGAAAAATGATCACATCTTGATTGAATACTTTGCTGTCTCACTTCCTTTTCCAAGATGAAATGTCAACTATTTTAAGTAAAATCAGAATATTACTCAGCCACAAAGCAGAAAAGAACCTTGATGCCAGAGCTGTCATCAGAAAGGCACATTCCAGTTACATACTTTCAGTTTTACTATTAGGAAAACAGATTAAACCCTCCCAAATGCTTTGCTGCTTAATGACACAATGACTAGCATGTTATTAAAGCTCAACACTCTGACATACCAGTCATTATATCTGCAAACACTAAGACATTATGCAATAAGAAAACAATCCTTTTATTGAAACCAAGGACGTCTAATCATGACAGGTGAATGTTTTATCTACAGAGATGAAATCCATATACATGCTATTTTTGTGCAGGCTTCATGTTCCATTTACACCATTTGCTGGTTTAAAAGGGTTTAACTGTCAATCAAGAGTTCAAGTATGAAACTCCATAACAGAAGAAAATTACATCATGTTATTGAAGTCAGGTAGATAAACAATGCCTTCTGATTACGATGATATCATTATGGGCTTCACGATGAACAATAAGACAGAAAGCATTCACCTAGTTTCATATTCAAAATACTTGCTGAGATTCATGTATAAATGGATGAATGAACAGAAGGGTAATTGTGTATTATTTTAATATAATAAAGTCAAATTTATTCAAATCAGTAAGGAACAAAGTGTTTCTTTATAACTTGTGTGGAGTTCTGCCTTACTGAATTGGTGTTTGTTTATGATTCTGACAAGCTACAAAAAAAAAAAAAGATATAAATACAGAGTCAACGCTAAATGTGCATCTCTATTCTTTTGCAAGCAACCTGTCACAATATTATGATCATTAAAAAGCTTTTGAAAACTAATAGCTAAGTGAAACACTAGACTTAATGACTTGAAATAAATGTCTTGCAACAGAGCTGTGTAAGCCACTGTGAAAACAAACCTCTTAAACAGTAGAAGCACATATGCCAAACAAAGAACCTGTGTTCACTGCAATCTCTTGCAGTCTTGCCACCAACTTCAGTAAGAACTAGATCAAAATAAAAACATTCACTACTTTTATATTTTCTCTTGGACTGAATCTTCCTTTATTTTCTTGCTATACCCAGCCAAAGATGGACTCCTCCTAGAGAAAAAAAAAAACCACAACAAAACATGACAAAATAGTGAAGTGGTACAGTTCTTTACAGTAAAAAAGTCAGCTATAAAGTGTGACACAGAACCTATTCAGGTTCCTCAGGTTTTACTTTATACCATCACAGAAGGTTTTAACTCAATAAAAAGGCAAGATCCACCTCCCAGCCTTGGTAATGCACACAGCGCTTCCTGCTGAGGACAGAGCTCTTCTGCTTCCCAAACATGACTGAAATATTGAAAACCATTTGAGCCCTGTGTCACAACACTGAAGTTTACAACCAGTACTTACTAATAAGATTTTAAAACATCAGTGTTTCTCTTTAATATGATTATTTTGTTTTAGCAATTAAGCCTGCTTGGCAATTAGTGGACTACATACATACCCTGTCCAGGTAAGATGCCTCGTGCTGTGAACTTTGGTTCGTGTCACTGCCTGTGGGAGAATATTATGGGGAGGCACATTGTCATTTTCAGTCACACTGAATCTAATCTTAATTGCAACATTCCCAGGATTAAATAGGTAGCACTAGAATTCAAGTATATTTTTGCTCTCTCAAGAAAATTATTTATAGAGGCAATAAAATGCAGCATTAATTTTTTAGCTTTATTAATCTAGTAAAAAAAAAAGATAAAAATGAACCCAGTTTATTCAGATTTGTTGATCCATATCGAAACGTCTGCTAGAATTATTCCATTTGCTTCTTGTTTAATGAAAAATTCAGATGAATAGGGGACTTATCTCCTTGATTTCACATTGTGCAAAAGCTCCTAATTAGGAAGAAGGTATTAGAAGTGATGGCTTTCACCTAAATAGAGCTTAATAGTAGACTCTCAATTAAAGCTCCTGAAAAACGAGGTACAATTAAGGATAGAGTAAATTTTGGCAGGGTGAGAGGTTTATTTGGTGGGTGGTGTATGTTGTTTTTTCTTTTTAATCACTGGAAATTATATCTAAAGATAATGTTCTCCCCCTGAGAACAAAAATGAATTAATATCTGAAAAGGGAATGGGCCCTGTCCATAAACACAAGCTTGACAAAGCAGCACGTTCCGTTCCATGAACAGAGACACCGTTAAGCAGCTATTTTGTTGAGATGGTAAATGCACTTAAGAGACCTTTTGTATCTGCAAAAGTCTTGACTTCTTTCACAATAACTTGAATTTTGGAGGCAATCATACCTTAAATATTTTTCCTTGTCTCTTGTTTACTTTTTTCTTAAAAGCAAGCAAACCAAAGACTTAGGGTTGTTGTTTTTTTTCTTCAGTGACTGCTAAATCCTACATATACATTAATAGTTTCTCTGCACAGAAACATCTGCAATGATCTAAGTTGCAGGAGAAAGTAGGTGGAAGATGCTAGATCAAAACCTTTAGGTTAGGTAGAGAGGCAGAGTGTTACAATGGCTTCTGGGTGTTAAAAAGACGAAAAAGTCCTGCAAAGGACACACTCTCTCCCTCTGCCAAACCTCTCCTGGCTGGCAGGAAGGGGTGAGGTGAGATGAGGAGGAAGGTACCTACACCCAACCCTGTGCAATTTCACAGGTGCTCACTTACACAGGCATGAGTCAGATAAAGTCTTACAGTTGCAAATAATTGCTCTAATTACCGCCAACAAATGAGCAATAATATGACTATACACCATATAGATAGCATTTTAATTGATGGCAAAGATAAGAGAATAAGGATTATCAGTGCCAGGAACCAGTTTCCATATGAGAAGAGATTTAGTAGACTGAATGTCTCAGCTTGAGAGAGAGAGAACTAAATGGCAATATGACAGGGGCCAGTAGAATCGTGGTTGGTATAAAGAATACACATAGCACACAATTAATACCCAGCATCTCATAATAGCAAAAGGAACCAGGAACTGGTTTTAAAGCAGAGAGAAGTGCTTTTCCACATAATGTAGAATATTTGCAGAGTTATTCCGGAATATGGTGTTGAAGCATGTTGTGGGATTCCTTATACTGTTCCAATAACACCCGCTGTACGTCCCAGGGGACATCCATTGGGGTATATGGATTTCTGTTTTGAATGAGAATAGCCCTTCTTTTGCTCTCATGAAGAAAACTTTTGAGGGTGTGTTTTCTTGTTATGATGTCGGTGGAAATCTTATCAATATGCAACATAGAGCATTTTAAAAAAATAAGGTACTGGCATCTTGATATATGCCCTAACATGGCTACACGTAGCAAACTTCCATCAGCACAAATGTAAGCTAAGCAGAAGTGCTGCAGGTGAATATACCATTTTTTAACTTGTCTGGTAACTCTTAGTGGATTAGTATAGTCTTTTTCCTAAAAAATCATTAGACTGTGAGGCCAGAAATTCCAATTACATTTGTAAGCATACACTGTATTATCTTAAATTGTGCAGCAAGTACAACATCTCTAATTGAAGTTGTCTCAATGCAGAGCACCAAGTTTAATTCCCAAGTTATTTTCCAGTAATGAAATAGCTGTATTCAAGGCACAGTGTGAGAACATGTTCAATGGTTGTGTTAAATTGTGTTACAGCTTCCTTTGGGTAGCATCTCATTTATTTATTGTCTGTATGAAACCATATTTCCCTATGGTGAAAAAAAAAATAAATTATTATTCAGACAAGTGCTGCCTTAGACTGATCTGTGAATAACGGGTTACGTATTTCACGTATTCAGAAAAACTTGCAGGTATTTTACATTGATGCATTCAATGTTAGACTGCAGCAAACACTTCTGCCATTCTTCCTCCAAATTAATATATATGAGACCCTCAATGAAACACAACAGTTTTTTCAACTATGGCTTCAGGTGTCTAAAGTACACTATGAATTTCATAATTTGCGAGTTGCAAAACTGAAACAAACAGCTGAACGGACCTTGAACCTAGGGATCTTAAGTCAAAGCACTTGCATTAATAATTTGTTTTCTCTGGTAGAATAGAACATTATCAGTTCATTGCTCACCTTCTCTATTAAACTGGCTGCAACTCGAGAGTCGACTTCTGAACTTTTCATTTTCTTCAACCATTTTTGAAATTACTTTCCAAACCTTAAGCCAGACTTTGGACTGAAAGATAAAATTGAACTTTCTCAGTGAAGCATATAAAAAGTTTGCATTAAAGCATCTACAAGGCAGAACCTTGTATTCTACAGTTATTTTGCTGAAGTTTGGGAAGGGAGAGATGTGGAGGAAGGATATATATGTGAGATATACTGGAAGAATCATCTCCATTTAAAAGTCAAAGCCCAGAATTTACTCCATGGTTTTCCACATGAGATATCCTCCTCCTTTCTTGCCTAGAACTCTTGTTTATCCAGGACTTGTGAAGTGCCCTTCTAGATAAGGAGAGCTTATGAAAATGTGTGTAGAGTCATTAAACTCTCTTCACAGTCATAGGAAATGGGGGGGGGGGGAAATATGACTGCTTACTTTTCCAGGGGCAAAAACTTTCCCATGTAATCCCTCAAGAGAGTATGAATCAGAGGCCATGCTGAGGTTCCAGAACAGCAATGGCCTGGCCTATTTCATAGCAAATCCATGTCAAACTGTTTTATAGATGTTGATGATCTTTATGTTAGAGGAATAAAGCTCCATCTGCAGTGGGCACATTTCAAACTTGTGCACTGAAAATATGAAACTGGAACTGTTGACAAAGGCATTCAGACAGAGAGGCAGCCTAACAAATATAAATGGCTGTTAACATGCTAACGTTATGACTTTTGCTAGACTCCATCCGTGAAACTAGTTTAAATCTAAAGATAATTCCTTTCTCCTGGACATTTATTGCCAAAACATCATACACATTCCTTATTTTTCTGAAGACTCCTTAATGTACTAGAAGAGTGATATTATAGTATGTTATTAGCTGTTCCTCTGAAGTCAGTAGTATTTTGCTGGTTTTAAATCAAGTATCTGTGACATTACTGTATTATAGTCTAGCTGATTACTTGTACTTCAACACATTACAAAATCTCATAATGAGCTACTGTTTTAATAAATGCGCCTTTTAAAATTTCAAGCATTTGTTGAACTACTGAACAGGAACAGAGATGTGTTTGTGAAACAGAAAGTAATTTTCTATTGCTACTAGTATGGTGTTAATGCCTCTGATTCTTGCCTTCTCTTATTTGTAACTCGTGGGATTTCTTTGCTTAAAACAGAAGAGGAAGAGGAGCTGCAGAGATTTTCCTTGCCAGGTTTCACCCAGCAAGGTGTGCAGCACCCTGGCTCCAATCCAGCAAAGCATTTCAGTACAGGCTTTAAGTCAACAGCACACTCTCGTTTTTCAAGGTAAGCACACACTTAAGTGCTTTATTGAATGAGAGCCAGAATTTTAAAGCCTCCAGAGAGGAAAAATAATACCATTTTTCTTTTCTGTAAGTAAGGTTTTCAGTAACAGCCTACCAATTCCATCTTTTAATCTCCCTCATGCTCTCGCATAGACATATACAGAACAAGCAGGAAGTGCTTTTCTCAAATGCAAAGGCAGTTAATTCAGCTCCCATATTTTATACCTGTTTCTTCTTTCGTTTAATTGCTTTATCAACATTTCTTGGAGGGAAGGGAAATTCATAGATGTCAGCCTTAGCCTCTCGAAGGTCACCTAGGAAGAGAGTTTAGAAAGCATACAATATATTCCTGAGGAAGCTGTAGATCTGCCAGAGGAATACTTATTTCTGGTCCCAGCACGTTACAGGATATCTGTCCTTGCATCATGCTATTCCCTTGCTTCTTTTCACCATTATAACCATGGGGCAAGTGGGTATCTCTCAAACTCCACCAAAAAGATTTCAAAATTGCACAACATCTAAAAATTAAGACAACAAGCTTTCAGGCAATACAAACTAGCTTTTAATTCCCTCTTTTCCCCCTTGCTATAGCAGCTACTGAAATTTTGCCTGACTCAAAGAGGAAATGGTGAGTAGACTAAGGCAAGAAAACCAGACAAATCACCTCTGCCAGCACTAAAAAACAGAAGCAAGAAGGGCAGGTTGGTTTTGTGGACTCAAGGCACAAATAGCACACATAGTCTGGGGACAGACTTGTGTGAGTTCCCACTGGGGTGAGGGTGATGGCTTTCCAAAGAGCTGCTGGACAGGCAGGGCATGGCATGAGCTAAGCCAAAGGGTGACCCATGTGGGGATGCTGAATGCGGTCACAGCTGTGGGCTCGTCCCCTGCCACAGCAGGGCTTCAGGCAAACCAGCAGCCCCTGGGCCACCATGGCCCCACCACCAGCTAACCCAAGGCAGCTGCACCACAGGAGCAAGACTTTGTCACCGATAGTCACAGGCTGCCACCAAGCCACGGGCTCCCATCACTTAGATAATAATCCAGCAGAACCGGTGCTTTTAATTACAGACTAATGTTAATATTTCACTTTGTTTTCTTTAGAAAAATGGCTTTTAGGTGGAGGAAATAAATACAAAAAACTTAAAACATCTCAAGAGCAACAAGTTAGTAAATTCAGGACAACCATATGCGTGTCACCCATCGTTTCCAGCTCACACCCCAGCTTCTTCTCCAGAAGCCAGGTCATGTTCTCCATTTTCACTCCATTTTCTCCTGTGCAGCAGAACTCTGTTTTGTAACAGATCACAATCAGTGGAAAACTGCCTAATCTTTTTTGTTTGCTTCTATAAAAAAAGGCACCCACACCCATGTCTGTCCCAACTTTCTTTGGTCCCGGCCACAAAGAAAGAAAACGAAGAAACATCTTTAGGCTGTCACAGCGAGGAGAGAGCCAGCAGCACAGCGGCTCCCTGGCTAGGCAGGAATCTCCTGAGGACAGAAAGGACCCAAAGCAGCCCCGTTGGACACAGCTTATTTTCAGCTTTATTGCTCCCACAGAAAGGGACAGGGAAGGCTACACTGTAGGCAGCCACCACACCTTACAAGATGGAAATACTAAAGGTCAACAGTGTCAGAGTTTGGGGCAAAAATATTGAATTTTTCACTCATGTAAGTTTAACACCACGTTCCACCTCATGCCTAAATTCCCAGTCTGACTGGTCTGGGCCTATTAACAAAAAGATTGTATTCACCCCTCAAGTGTGCCCAGTGTGATTGCAAGGGAAGGCCTTAGTGGGACAGTACCAACAACCCAGTGCAGGGAACCGATTCCCCACCAGATAAGGAGGACATGATGGGGGCTCAGCCCTGGTTCACAGAGGTCCCCGGCGCTCAGTTACTCCTACCATGGTGGCGGCTGACAGGTTTCACCCCGCCACAGCTCCCCATGGTCTGCCCCTTGGGCCCAGGGACGACCTTCTCCCCTGGCACCCGGGTGGCCCTCAGCCCTCGGGTCTCCCTGGTGGGGTTTGGCTGGGAAAGCAGGGGCCTGGCCCAGCCCTTCTCAGCCTGCCGACACCCTCTGCCATAGCGGATGACAGGGCCGCAACGATGGGAGCCAAAGCTGTTGGCATAAACGAGCTGCACGGGCGGCCTGCCCTGGTTGCGGCTGCCATCCATCTTGTGGCGGGGCAGGACGGCAGCGAGGCCCCGCTGAGGGGAGACAGGGGCTCGGGGTGCAGGTGGCCCAGCTGCTGCACTGCACGGCCCCCGCCGCCCCTTCCTCTGGGCGGGCATGGTATGGGGGGACCTGCAGAGCACCCCTCTCGCCTCGTCCTCTCTGATCGCCATCATCCTGTTTCAGTGTCTTGTCTGGATGGTGAAAAAGGGAGAAGTAACTGTTTTCTGAGCAAGAAGGGACAACGGGCTGAGCGCAGAATGGGAGCGGGCCTTGTACCCGTGCCAGTGTCTCTGTCAGACACACACGGTAGTGACCTGCTCCACAAGGCTGCTTTTGGCCAGCATTGGTTAGGGGTTAGCACAAAGCGTGCTGCCTGAACTCATATATTGATATACTTATCATAGAATGGTTAGAGTTGGAAGGGATCTTAAAGATCGCGTTCAAACCCCCCTGCCATGGGGAGGGATGCCTCCCACTAGAGCAGCTTGTTCAAAGCTCCATCCATCCGGGCCTTAAATCCATGCAATTTATTGAAAAAGTAATATAGGGAACTGGTGTATTGTCTGTCTCCTCTCATTCTACAGATGAGGAACAAGAAAGACCTTGTCAATGCAGTTCCTGCATAGATATAACGAATTGTCACATCAGTGTACTCCAAAGAGCTTACCTGCTCGTGCACACGGGGGTAGATCCAGCCACCTGGTGAACAGCACCGACGAACCATTAAGTTTAAAACACCTGTTGTCATTTTGTCCCTGAAGCAGCAGCAGGCGTGCAGGCACACTGTGTGATACCGAGAGGCTGCCCATGGCAGTGAGGAGCCCTTCCCGTGGAGATGCTCCACAGAGACGAGCCCCACCGCAGCAGCGGGTTTATGAGTTATGGCCCGTGACAAGTGGGATTTCTCAAACCACTTAAGAGCACGAGTCCCATTGATTTTTGCTTTGGCACTGAAGTACTGCTCCGTATCATTTCCCAGAGTTTCAGCACACGTAGCTGTTCAGAGGAGGGAAAGAATTATGACTTAGAAAGAATAAATTCTACAAAAAGGCTTTTTTTTTTTTCCTTATTGTTCTAGCAGCAGCAGCACTGGGAATGGCGCTGACAACTTGTCGCCCTTGCGAATGGATCTGGAAAGACAGACGAGGAAGCGAACTGGAGTCTTTCCCCAGCCAGCTTTGGGAGGAGGCCGGGAGCCCTCAGGGTCTGCAGGGCTGCTGTCACCTTGTCCCCTGGGCAGGGCAGGGTGCTGTGCAGACGGACCCCACCAGGTGGCAGCCTTACCTACCGAACAAGCCTGTGTCCCTGCTCCTGCAGCGACCTGGAGCGCGGGCGGGGAGCCCAGGGCAGGGAAACAACCCACAGCGCTCTGCTGAGAAGTATCCCAGGATTTCCAGCTATTTTATACACTGTCAGAATAAAAGGCATTTTACGTATGCAGCTGAAAGAGAGGAAAACAGCTTTCAGGGGCACAGCCTGACACTCTGCCAGAGTAGTTTGTCATTTCCCAATGAAAAAAGGGCACCTAACTCCAGGCTCCAGAGCATTGAGACTGAAACCAAGGTCACAGGTACGATACAATCACTGAGTCTGTAGCCTTGAGATCAGCTGTGATCTCAAAACAATAACCCAAACACCAGAGACTCCCTCCTTCTCTGCAGAGATCAGAGCTAACAAATTGGCCTAGAGAGGTAGCAGCCAGCGAGTTCAACGTGGGGGTATTAAGTCCAGAGAGAGCCAACTGAACAGATTCATTAAAAGCTGAGCCTGGAGTGCAAACTTCATCACGCCCATTAATCACAAAGCTCTTTAGAGAAAGCACTCCTTTCGCTGAAATACATGAGTCCCAGTTGGCATCACAAAAACACCCACGGAACACATGAACATAAGCCTAAACAGCACCATTCTCATTCCGTGACTGTCCTCACGCTGTGCATGAACACTTGATGCTGTATCTTCCTGACCAGAAGCCCCTTCTGCCAACTGGCAGGCTGCTTCCTTCCTATGGCTCTCTCAAGGCGTCAGGGCTGCCAAATCGGTGGTTTTCTCAGCATCTGTATTTATGTCATATGCTTCCCCTCTGCTCATACAAATACACGTGCCTGGTGTGGCGCGTTTTGTCCACTTTTCCCAACAGCACATTGCCAGGACTTTGATTCCAAAAGCAAAATCAGCTCAGATCCCTTCTAGGATCTATTGCTACCGACACAAATCAATGCCACCTAAAATCTATGAGCGATCTGCAGAACGGGAAAATTCAGCTCTTTTAGCTGCCACTGTCCTTTACCCTCCTTTCCACGTGTGTGAACCGACTACCAGCTAACCACCATCTCTGTGTTTGTCCCTTTGAACAAACATCTCTGGGTTTCACCACATCTTCAACTGCCTCGTTAAAACCAGACCAGATTCTAGCCTTCAGTCTGCTTTGTTTTACAGTCGTACCTCAGCTTCTCCAGCGCAGAACTGCATCGTTTCCTCAATTCTATTGGTTGGGTTTTACTTGGCCGAGCCTGCATCATCTCCTGTTAACCTTGACCACTGTTCTGAACAAAGGTAGGTTCTGGTGGCAGCAAGTCTGCAGCTTATGCCAAGGAGAAGGAAGGACGGAGCTGATGGGACGTTGCTGAACACACACCTGGTGATTCCCAGATTCTCTCGTGGTTCCCTGCAAAAAGGAAGCTCCTGCTGCTGTTAGAGGTTTGTTTTTCTATGAGGGTCCTTTGCAATGGAGTTAAACAAAGTGCCCACGTGGTTCAACGTAATTCAGGAAAGGCAGATTGTTTATTATTACATTATTTCATTGTGAATACATCTGAAATATGAATCTTAACACTGTCAACAGGGATTTTTACGTGGAAAGTGTGCCAATTCGGACATCAGCTATCAAAGCTTTTTAATGATACCCTCAGCAGTAGCACAAACAATTACTGGATCTCCTTTGTTTTCTCAGAATATTTAACAAGAGTCACTGGAGTCAGGTATTTCATTAGAATGTGGTTACTTTACAGAATACGCCGGGGACCATTTATTAGCATAACTAAGAATCATTATAAAAACAAAACTCGCCACTTTTGGTAAATCGAAGGAATGCATTATGCCTTCAGTTTTTGCTTACTTATAAAATTTCCTGATTTACAGTGGATCTCACAGTTAATTATGCCAGCAGCAGCACAGCACAGCACAGCAGAGAGATAAAATGGCCAGCTGCCATTTTAATGCACCTGCATTTCATATTAATAAACCTGCAGATCTCAGATGGCTTCACAAACCATACGTGGGGGAATCACTTCGTCCACACCAGTCATAAGGAGAGGCTTATTTTCCCACTTCTCCCTGCTGCACATAAAAATATTTAGCAGACTATAAACTAAGTTTGTTACATAAAAGCCCCAGCCTCCCCTTGAGAGGTTTTCAAATCACTGAGAAGATCCCTAGACTTTGTAATCAAAATCCAAGTCAAGGAGACTGAAAGCCTTGGCTTAGAAGAACCTTATGTTACAGCCTTTAAATAGAGATTGCCAACTGGAAATAAAACAATGAACGAACAATCTGAATAAAACAATGCACAAATGAAATAAAACAACTCAAAAAGGAAAAATGACACCAGAATTAAAAAGCCTTATTTCTGGGAAAGATTTGTAGTCAAGTAGATACAGCAAAAGGCAGGCAAGGACTTCAGTTTCTCCCAGTTCCCTTTTCCGCACAATTGTGCAAGTTATTGGTATTTAATGATGACTCCCTTTGTTTCCAAATCAGAGACAGTTGAACTTACTTTACCTTGGCTCTTTCAAATTTCAGGCTGTGGGGACTATGATATTAAATGTTACCACTGTCATTCTGGGGAACGTGCAGTTGGACCTCAAACACACACACCAGCTGGGGCAGTTTCGTCCTACTTGTGACAAACCTCTGGATACACTTTTCTCACATCCCAGAAGAACACTGGGTCGGGCAGAGGATACAAACAGCAAAAATCACTAAATCATCCTCAGATTCAGCAGCAATGTAGGTCTTCCAAGACCATCTGTACAAGCACAGAAAGCTGATGTTTTCTTATCTTCTCTTCTGAAATCTAACATGACCTCAGGCCAACGAGTGCCGATGGAATCACCAGCACATCCGTCTGCGTACATGAGGCAGCCCTGTCTCACTGCAGCATAAACACCACTGAACCTACTCATTCCTCAGCACTAATTCCACTCTGTAAAGAATCAAGGGTCTTTGCAGAACTGTTCCAGCTCCTGAACATTCACTCCCTCCCTGCCCCCAGAGACATAGGGATGCTGCCAGGAAAGGAACAGAGCAGGGCTTCTGTCTCCAAGGGTTGCTGGCTCTGTGGAGAAAATGGAAGCAGTCACTGCTTTGTTCTGCCATCACATTCCTGCAAAGACATCCCCCTCTAAAAGCAACCCTTGAGGAAATTTCCTTGCCACTGACTGAAGAGCTGAGCTGATTCTGCCAGTGTGTACAGAGCAACATCTGCCTGTGAACAGCTGGCCCACGGAAGCAAAGCGGGGGGCTACTGCCTGCTGCTCCCAATGAGAATGTTCCTCAGAAACCTAAAAAAATAATAACAATAATTTAAAAAACTGCATTCAACTCACTGAAAGAAAGTTCAGAAACACTTGTCAGGAATGGACTGTCTACACAAACCAGTCCTGGGCACAGGCTTAAAGTGACAAGCACTGTCTTGAAGAAATGTCCCTTTGCTAAACTGGCAAGTTAATGCTTTCACGTGCATGGCAAGGCATGAACAATGACTGAGCAAAGGGAGCCCAGAGCCAGCACCAGTGAGAGCTGGTGATTTAGACTGAGCAAACATCTTCCTGAACCTTGGGCTGGAGGAGGTTGGTGGAGACTTTGTTGTTTAACCTATTGCTGTGTGTGTGAACGGCCACCCTTCTGCAGGTGACAAGACGGTGCCAAGAGAAATCAACCTTCTTCACTCGCGTGAAAGGCCAAACAACTCACCCAGCTACACAGTTTTGGAACAAAAAAAGGCCACGGAGCTGAGGGCGGTAAAACTAAGTCCATTTGAAACTTTCAGATTAATGCACAACCAAAAAACATGTTCTCGCAGTCACCCTTTACCTGTGTGGTGTCCAGCAGATTTCATCTCAGCTTTCATGACTCGCCACAATTACATTTCAGAAAGAAACAAACAAACACAGACCTTGTACATTTCCACATCTTATCTATAGATACAAGGAGGACTGAGAAGTTTTGACTAGCAAATGTAGTGAAGGAACCTTAACAGAAGAGCACTGCACTATGGTCCCCCAAGCTCCATCAACAAGGTGACTGAGGGAGCTGCCCTTAGCGATAGATACGTTCAAATAAATTAACATTTATTATCAAATTGTCTCCCTGGCAAGCCCTACAAGAAGTCAGCAGATTGCAGTTGATGTGTCATGAAAGGAGGTGATACCTGACAGCACTAACCAGAGCATCAAGTTTCAGAAAGCTTTTCTCCCCACCTGAAATGGGGAGTTCAGTCACATATTTAAAGAGCCCCATTTCACACACACCCCCCCCGCCTTCACCCCCTTCAGTTTCTCTGACTGCAAAGAGAGCTGCAAGTACACTCTTATCCCAGAGGCTGTTTTTCATACTGGCAGACTGAATCAGCTTATTTTACACAGAGGAAGGGATGTCAGTGTTTTTTCCTCATCTATCCTTTCCGAGGCTATTATTTCTCCCAGATTTCCTGCAGGCAAGCGATGTGCGTGTTGGACTGCGGCTGAGCGGGCTCTCACAGCCCTGAACAAACAGCAGCTGGAGAATTGGGACAGGCAGTAGAAACTCTCCAACAACAGCCTGACAGCTACGAGACCCTCTTCTAAAATACACCTTCACCTATAAATCTGTCCTAGGTGGGGTTTCTTCACTGCCCTGGAACGTAGCAGCTCGTCCCGTGGAAGCAGCACCCAGGAGAACAGCCGGGGGCCGACTGCGGCCGATGAGCAGTTTGTGCTGAAAGAAAATGGTTGAGATTCACGTCCTGTGGAAATTCTGACTCTCCACCCAGCGGGCACAACTCCATCTTCTGGAGTCTGCCTCTAGCCCTTGTTTACAGTTTCAGGACAAACTGAAACCCAAAAGGGATCTGTTATATTATCTTTCCTAGAAAGTTACTTCTCAGCAGTTTAGGATGAGCCAAGGCCATCACTACCAGAAGCCGTTATTTTCAGTTTTGCACCCCCCAGGCTTTTGGCATTTCACCTTATTGAGATGCATTTTTTAGAAGAAAATTTTATTAAACATTCACCGAAGAAAAATTTTAGAATGAACACACACATCCCCCCCAGCTGTAAATGGAATACTGCATCCTGACAAACACCTCTACGTTTATAGGCATTTTGAGTTGAAACCAGTCAGGAAACGCCCTGTTCCTGAAGGACATCTCTAACTCCACCAGCGGCATCAAAGGCTTCACCCTCCCCATATTCCAGGACCAAATTTCAAGTCTATCCTACTTGTTAAAAAGCATTATCAGATAAACCACTGATAAGCACGTGCTTTCCAAAAGACCATTTGCACTTGAAAACAATGTCAAGAACTTGTTATCGGGTTGGGAGAGGCTGAACTATGACTATTTCCTAACAAAACCCAGGCAGAGAAGGGAGAGATAACGCTTCCCTTACCAGTCTCACGCCAACAAAGTGGGTGCCCTTTGGCTGGTACAAAAGGCAGCCCCGAGGAACTCGCCATTCTCTGGGCAGACGACCCATCTCTGGCCCCAGTATCTTTGATCCAAAGGGCACCAGCGTTTCCTGTTTCTTTTGAAATAGCCATTTTAAGGGATTGGAAGGATACTCAGGGAGTTACCAGCAAAAGTTCTCGTTAAAAACTCCTTTCTACAGGCGGTAGCTTCTAAGTTTGCATTATCTCAAGCCACTGGGAATCGAAGCGATCCGCATCTTGCAGAGCTAATGCCATTGTTGCTCAGTTCTGTAAGATCTGTGTTTCCTGAAACATCCCCAGAAAAGAACGATACTCAAGCACCTATTTAACATTTACACCACCCACCCTTTGGGTGACGAGGCAAGCGGCTCGGATGCCAGCAGCAAAGTGCTGGTCGGGGCAGCGGGTTGTTTGCTTCCCGCTGCAGTGCTGTGTTCTGGGCAGCAGTTTCTCCTCACAAGGTACATATTCCTTCTCAGGCTTCCGTTCAGCAGAGCTACTTCCAGACCCGTCATGATTACACTTCGTCACAGAAAGAAAACCAACAGCGCTTGGGGGATTCCCAGCTACTGAGGGTGCAAAACTCTTCAACCCTTCACGCACTTTTCCCGAGTTGTAACACTTCCAAAGGCTTTTTTAGACGTTTCAAGTTTAGGTATGTGAAAGGAAAGGCTGACACTAGGAAGCTCTTTACAACACCAGACTTTTTCCTTCAAAAAGAATCCTCATCTGCCCATGCCTCGCTTGGCTCCGCTCCGGCCCTGCTCTGGTTGTCTCCTGTTGTCCCAGCTGCACAGCGGCTCCTGACTCACACAACGGATCTCACCTGCCTCCCTGACATTCCTCCCATCCAACACGTCACCCGCCCTGTCACCTTGATTCGGCAGCTCTGTGTCAGTTCTCATCTCTGTCCCTATGAACGAGCCGCAGGGAGCACCAAGGAGGAACTCGTGCTCAACCTGCAGTTCTTTGGGCAGGATGACATCCTTAGAGCTGTGAGAACACCAGAAACAGCAGCGCTGGCACCTGCTGAAAGGCTGTTCCGAATTTCTGAGGAACACTCAACAAACACCAAATCCACAAAATTAAGCAGCCAGCATTCCGCGTTCCCTGAAGACACCACCTGGTCACAAGCAGTAAAAAGGGTTCTTACAGCCCGACTCACATTCCTCTAGACATCACCCCCTTCCGTTTTGGCAGTGTCACACACTGATTTTGCACCAACTGAATGCACCTTGTGAGGGGCAAAGGGCCGAGAACTCAGCCTGGAGCCCGTTCGTGGACACGTGCCGTCCAGCTCATCATCAGAACCACTGCCCCCAGCCCCCACCAGCCTCGGCCACAAAGGACCACGTTTCCACGGGAAGCTTAAAGAGAAAAAAAAGGTGAAGAAGCCAGGTTGAGTTAAAAGTTTTATTCATTCAACATCTCACATTACAAATATTTAAAAATTATATGCATACTGGTATAAATAGTCATTTGCAAACTATTTAATAACATTAATTTTCACTAGCACTTCAACAAATGAACTCTTTTAAAAAAAGTAACCTGTGTTATATAACTTAGAGTAGAACATACAAAAATATGAACTTAAACGTGAAAATGACTTTAATAAAAAATGAATTACCCTTATTTAAAATGCTATAATAAATACTACAACCTCCCCATACACAGTAAAAACTATATGGAAATTCAGCCAAGTAGTACAATTAACTGACATACTTAAATAACTTTTCCTTCTGATAATATGAGCAATACATTGGGGGGAAAAACATATTGGGGATTAGTAAAAACTAGACACCCACTTGCTAAAAGTTTCACTTCCAAAAAATATAACAAAAAAATCTGATGAAAATTATAAAAACTAATTATACTTTAAAATTTAAAAATATAAAAAATAAAACAGTTGAATACAATATTGTCCCAATTCTTACAATGCTATCACAGTAGCTTTAAAATAAGATAATAAAATAAAGCAAATGACCAAAACCTTTTATTCCATTTTTTTTTTAAAAATAATCTCAAATTTACATTAGTAGAAAGATTGATTTCTGATTCTTTTCTTTAGAAACACCAGCAAGAAAGAGGATTTACTAGAACAGTAGAAAATGACATTTTTAAATGTCTGCAATTAAAAACAAAGAATTACACTGCAAAGATCTTCCAGAAGTCTGAAATAGGTATTGCACATAACTTGAAGTTAACTTGCCACAATTCATCACATTCAAGTTTTAAATCACCTTTTAACAGAAGGTTTTAACTCTTCAAAAACAAAAGGGGTGAGTTATCAAGTCTTTCCAACAGCATCCTTATAAAACACGAAATCCGTTCACTGCAAGGTTTAGGTTTGCATTCTGCAGAGGTCTGTGTATGGAGAAGTAGATACTATACCAAAAAAAGCACGGGGCAGTGGGGTTCCTTTACATATAAAATAATCAGAAACACTTTTATTTTACATTGCAAAAATAACCATGTAATTACTCTGTAACTACATTGTAAGTACACGGCCGGTGCCATGCTAGTGTGATAAAACTACATGCTTTAGTCACCCCTTTGCAAATCCCAGTGATATCCTAAGACTGGTACCCTAATTACATGTTCGTTAGGTTTGGAGCTACACGGTAACCCCAACTACAAATCCCATGTAATCAGCACGACACGCAATCACTGTTTAAGTACAGAGTAATGTATATAATTGTTTATGCCCTGTAAATCCAAGTGTAACCAAATAATCTGTAAACACGCTTGTCACACAATCACAAGTGAGTATTAGTAGAGTAACAATTTCTTACATTAGTCATGCATACTAACATTACACACCTGCCACTTGGCAGGCTCTCTTTTATTCTTTAAATATAATTTAAAAGAGCAGACACATTTCTGCATCAAACACCTAACATCGATTCTTTATTAATATTAAAAATGGCTAAACATTCACCAAAAACGTCTGCATCTGTGTATAATTTTTAAAAACTTAGTAAGAAGCCGTAGACAATTTTGATGTTTCTTTAAATTTCTACACTATATTTATGCATTTAAATTTCATGGGTCTAAAGACAGTGTCATTTGTCACTTTCATGCTTTTCTTCTTTAATTCTCAACTTTACATATACTATTTCTTAAATTATATGTACACCAAACACCTGGTGCTGGGCTAAGATGTTTAAGCAACATGCTTTCTTTTCTCTGCAGATTCTAAAATAGCATTGCCAGTGCACAACATCCATAATTCAAAATGTATGCAGAGCACTGAAATGTATAAAAAGCAGAATATAAGAAAATAAAATTTATTAAAATTATTTATATTAAAAAATGAAGTATATGAAGATCTCTCAGTAATAAAAGTACAAAAAGCTACTCTTTGCAATATGAAAAATTGAGGTATTGCATAAAGAGATATCCCGTCAGTGAAAAGTGTGCCTAAAAATGCTCACTGTTGGAAAAACAAGATATACAAAAGTAGTGCATAACAAATATACATTATGTGCATGACAAAATAAGTTAGCTACAAAAACACTGTACCGAAATTCAGCAGGTCATGTACAAAGGGAAAATTATTATTCAAAGCTAGTTCTCAAACAGTGTTATTTCTTGTAATGGTAACCCATCTCACCTGGTCACTGGGTAGGATCGGCACAACAGCACACCCCAAGCCACCTACAAGCATTAAAACAACGAAAGGAACATTCTGACTAGAATTATGTTCTTCAGAGAAGGAAACAAAAAAAGAAAAGTCCCTGACAATCTACACAAGAGCACTCTGCATTTGCATGACTGTTGTCAATATTTTCAGGGATTTCATTAAAAGCAGCTCCCTTTCTATACTTGACTAGTAGACAGCAAACGTCTCCATTTTGACCTTTGGACCTCGGTAAGGTATAGTTCATTAAAGCCTGTATTGAAAATTAAAACTGCTTCTCACAAAGATAATCTGGGCCGAGAGCGGGTGTTTCCCAAGCAGTGCCCAGGCAAGTCTTTGGTTTGAGAGCATCCAGGGTGGTACCCTGCCCCTGGGGCACATCAGAAGGTTGCCACCCTCTGGGCCTGTCTGCGCTCTGCGAACCCACCAGTGGAGAAGCCGGCCGGGGAACGCGTTCAAAAGTAACACAAATCATTTTCAGAACCCCTCCTCCATTCAAGTGCTTCACACTAAACCCCTGCACCCACTCTTTTGTCATTCAATTCACATGTAGCTCTCTCTGTGTGTGTTAATGCTTCTCAAGGTACAACTTCTTTAGCATGAAGCAGGCATTAACCTCGCAGCGTTGGCACTTCTAATACCTGCGTTTCTTTATTTCCCCATGCTCGGTTCTGAAGCTGGGATGCTTTCTACAGGAAGAGTAAGAAAGGCATATATGCACACTTGCACCATTTCACATTTCAAATCCAGAAAATAGTGCAAAACAAGACCTGGAAACTACTTTGCTTCTTGCCTTCTGTCACAACTACGTTGGAGGGTATTTCAAACCAACTGTACACCCAAGATAGGAAACGAATAAGCAGCCAATTTGAGTTTGTGTGACACGATGCAGTATCAAAACTTCAGTAAAAATCAGTGATATCCTTGAGGTATCTTTAGGTTTTCTACTTTTTCACGTCAAAATGGAGAGCAAAGGCTGGCCCCTGATGAATGTTAGTATATTAGGATATAGGGTTATATATAGCCATCAAAAATAAAATCTATATATTTATGCTTCAGGAGAGGAAATGCCAGTTAACTAGTTGTCTTTAGCTTTGGTAGGATTTCTAGGGCTGTAACAAGACAATTGAGTTCTCTTAAAGAAAAAAAAAAACAAACCAAAAAGTGCACTCCCCCCTCAGTAGTAACTTTACTCAACTTTTACATTCAGGAATTCTTAAACTGTATTCGTTTTGATGAAAATATAGTAAGCTCTGCCCATCTCATTAGTAATTTGGATGTGGGTGGTAGTCAGAGGCACGGTCCGAGCACATACCGAGCTAAAATTTCAGCCTCAAAACCCTTATAAGATTGTAAAAAATAAAAGAAAATAAATAATAATAATAAAAAAAGATCATTATTCTAACGCTGCTTCAACTTTGCTCATGCATTTTTGTTGCTTTAAACATGCTCTTTCCTGTTGGTAGGTAAATGCTAACTTCATCTCTTGCAGGAAAAATCCGAAGTCGAAACAAAGAGAGGCAAAAACAGGCTTCCCTGGGGGAAAAGTGTCAGAACAGACTGATAGTGTTATTGTTACACGGTTATTTTAATAAAAGTAGTCTTATGTTCTTTATTAACAATAATTTAATTAAAAAACCAAAATACTCTATTGTTTCAATTCTCTTTTCTTAATATTTTTCTCTCCTCTACGAAAACGTTGCATGAAATTAAGTGTTCTCTGGGTAGTAAAGACAAGAGAATGTAACTCACTTCGCAACATGTTATCGATACGAAAAGGAGTTCCCAATACAGTTCTCAATGACAAGAGTCTACAAAATACCCATATTATAGGTCATTCTTTCGTTATACTATTGTTAAATTACAGACTACTACAAAAGGACATGCTATCTCGAGTAAGAGAAAGGGCTGGGTGGGGTAGGGGCAATCAGGAGAACAGAAGAGTGCACTTAATTGGAGGCCTGCAGATGAGCCCTGCAGTCATCGGTTAGTTCCAGCGGAAGGAAATATGTCTCGGGCGATCTCCTCCCTCCTTCACCAGGGGCTTGTGGAATTCCCTGCCAGCACGTGAATGGATAGCAGCCCAGCAATATTCACAGTAATACTGCAGACAGGTAACGTTAGCACAGAAAAACGGAGCAAATTTTCCACCGCAACGGGCCCCCTGACATTCATCACAAAGCTGATCATCCAAGACATATGGCTTAACTTCCACCTGCATTCGGGAGAGAAGAAGAAAGTTTACAGCTCTCAACACCGGAGATAATGACGATTCCACGCTCTTCCCTGTGTGTCTTTAGCAGGACTGGGGTCACAGTTCTGTAGGAGGCAACACCACCCTCAACAACTGTCCCCCTCCTTACACCTGACCGTCATCGTTACCCACCCAAAACTACAGGCACCTGACAACAATCCTGCGGGATCCTGACAAAAAACCCAGCGGGAGCACAGCCCCATCAGCCTCACACACAGGTTCTCACTGATTTACAGCCGGGACCAGCCAGGCTGCTGTCACAGAACTGACACACAGGGTCACATCAAAACCCGGGAGGATTCTGGGGGGGTTTATTTTTAAGTAGGGTGATGTGCAATTAAGCTCCTGTGCTTTCAGGTAGGAATGTCAACTGTTTACACAGCACTGTGACTGCAGATTAAATATGCACGTGGTCTGCAAATTTCAATGTCTGAACTTCCAGCTTTAAAAAATGTCATTTATTATCTTAATAAACTGCATGTTTCTGGTTTTCCTTTTTTTTCTTTTTTTATGGCTTAGTCCTCTCAGCAAAAGAAAACCCACCTAATCTCGTTGGGATCAAAGGAGAAGCTGAAGCCGGGGCTGACAGCCACCTACACAGTTGGCATGAAGGGACAGATGACGAGCAGTAACTCAGCACAGCAGACAAGAAAGGAGAAGCAAAATTTCTGCACGTTCTTAGCTGATAATGACTCACAGGAACTTACCAGCTGGTGCTCCAAGGATACAGCTACACTGCAACATCTGCAGGCTCCAAGCTTTTCAGCGAGGCTTTTGGATACCAAAACCAAACCTGCTCACAGCATTCCTGAGCGCCTTCTCTGCGACAGCAGGCAAAGCTTGGTGCTTGCAGTACCCAAGCTGGCTGCAGCACAGCTCACTCAGACATGCCTGCACGTTTAAATCACAGCTGCAGCACCACTGCCATCCCCTAAAGGCTCAGCTTCACCCCAGAACCAGTCATCGCCTCCCCTCCCATTCCTTCACCCCACAGAACTGTGAGAGGCCCGTGTATCAGAAGTGCAACACAAAACTTCATGCTAAAAAAGCAGAGGTACAAGTTCCTGCTCTAGAAGAGTTTGTGAGCCTTCTCTGAAGCTCATTTAATCAGGTGTCTTCACAAACATTTCCAAACACACAGACTGTGACCGGTGTCTCTGCTGTTTTACCTGTTACCTCAGCACCTGGCTTAGGGATGCTCTTCTCCGAGTCCCCAGAGGGTTCCCAGCTCCTTCTGATAAGGACAGTCACAAGTTCCCATGTTTTCAGACTTACCCAATTTTCTCACAGTCCAGACAGGGCACTGCACTAGTTTAATGCCATTTGTGCTTATAGTACATATAAACTACTTGGAGATGGTACAGCACCTTTTTGGGGGTTTTTTGCCTCAGTTTTTCTCCTCTTCCACCACTAGAGTTCTGTTCTCCAACACCCCTCCACGCCAGCTCAGAAGAATGAAATCTGAGCAGAGCAGAGGCAAACACCTCACACCCCATTCTCCCTTCAGCACTGGTCTGCTGTCGAGTTTGAGGTTGGGTATTCACTGATGTGCATGGGCTTCTACGGGTGGTGAGAGGGAACCTACAAACACGCTCTGCAGGACTCTTGAATGCCACAATTCTGCTGCTCTGTTAGGTCTCCCCAGACATATTCAGAGGGCAAACTCCAGCACAGGTAACTACACTCCGCCTGCTTCAGCCTCTTACTGCAACACTGGGTTTTTGGGCAAGTTTGCAACTCGTAGATAACAGATTCTAAGCATCTTTATTTAGCATCTGCTGAACTGAGCATTTCATTTCATTTGCATTAGCTCTTCGAAAGGCACACCCTTCAGCAGCACCTCCTTGCCTAATTTTACTGAAAATCCCTTCTTGCTACTAATTTTGGGTTTTTTTTTTTTTACAGAAAAACAAAACCCCTTTATTAGAAATGGTTCTTAATAGAAGTAGTATTGCCAGTGTTGTGCTTCTGTATCTCATGTACCCAACCCCTCTTATAGGAATCCTCTGAGCACTTCTCTTGCCACATTTCTTCTTAACTATGTACCAAATAGGGAACTGAGGGGGAGTGGAAGGAGAGAAGGAAGGGGAAATAGATTGCAAAATCTTTGCTAGAGTTCACAAGTACTTACTTAAATTTGTAGTCCCCACCAGCTTCAATGGAACTATTCACCCAAGTGTCTGCTTATGCAAGCAGAAGTTGCACAAGGGCAGCCCAAATTATTTGTTCAAAGCCATACAGAACTTATTTCAGAGCCAAGATTAGAACAAAGACATTCCAATGCACAGGCCCACAGTCAAATTGTTGTTAAAATTCTTCTCCCCAAGCTTTAAAGCCAAAGCAACAGTGAAATGATAATCAGTTAAGCAGACAAGTTTGGGATTTTTCCTCTGTAGTAGTTATAAAATGAAGATCAATAATGACAGTCATGTAAGAAAAACCTAGAGACAAAGCATGAATCAGACAGAAAGGTGGATGTAAGGATCCATGTTTCTTGAAACTGTGGCCCAAAGGTCAGTGTAACATGTTCTGTAGATGAGAGGGCAAGAGGCAAGCAAACTGCAGATCCATTTGGCACATTAATTGATAATAATAAAGGAATAAAATAACTGGACACGGCCTTTACATAGGCTGTGGAGGATGACTGTGAGGATGTAATGTGCACTAATGAGCTTTTAATGCATTACTATGAAGCTCTTTAGGAACACCCAGCACACAATGTATAACAGCAGGGCCAGATTCTGCCCACTCTCTCACAAGACGGAGAATGGGAGTCAGAACTGCTCCCTCCTTGGCAGATACCTCACTCCCTGACATTATACAAACACTACAAGTGCAAATACTTGCAGTGGGAGTATATGACGAGTGCAATACTCTTATAAAAGGGCAAGGCAGCTGACATGCTTCCCATTATGCTAAGCAATTTGAGAAAGTCTGCTTCGCAGTTGCCTCCCACGTTCCAGAAGCAACAGCTCTGTACCACTCCCTCATTTTTATTCTGTGTTGTATCTAAGCGGCACAATCTAGCCCTAAATATGCAATTAATCTGATATAACATTTACACACATCTTCACAGTGACACGCATTTACATGGAAAAGCATTTCTAGAGAACGCACTGAACAAAAATAGAACGTGCTTGAAGGCCTTACCCGTTTATCTATCTCCCCGTGCTGCAGCTGAACAAAGCGAGCGCTGATAGCAGCTATGTAACTCTGTTGATTAGAAAATGCAACCCGCCCAGCTCCTTTTGGGTACTTCAGCTCAGGGTCTGTGTCGATTCCAGCATAGCACACCCCTCCGTACAGCCGGTCCATTATCATTGCGAGTTCCACTAAACCAGAAAGGAAAATGGAACAGCGGTGTAGGCTTGGTAACTTTATCTAACAGCATCAAAAGAAACAGTCCGCTGGAATTCGTGTCCCCCACTACAAGCAAGCTACACTTGCTGAAATAACTCCTTTCCCCCGTTGCTCCCCAAATCGGACAGCCCAGTGCTGCGGAACACGCAGTGTACCTGCTCGTAAAGGCCGAGGAACACCACCAACAAAAATGGTTTTTCGTGGGTCAAGAGGCTGTGAACCATCCATAACAAAATCACTATCACTAAGGTTCCACGGCCGGATCTGAACCTATGGACAAAAAGCCTTTTTTTTTTAACCATTCACAATTCAAAGTATCTCAGTAATAGAAATTAAAACAGTGTCCTACAAAGAAGAAAAGCAACCTCTTAATGGCTGTACTTTCTAAACTGATTTTCTACTCGTTCAGCAATCATTTCTCAAAATGAAATGGTAATAAGCTCTGTTAAGACAGACCACTCGATCACGCTAAATTTCACCACTTCCTTGTTACCCAAATTTCTGGGAAGAAACTCCCCCTCTCCTTACTGACACATTTACTTAATCATGACTGAACTGCACCGGCTGAACCACATCAGTGCACACGTATCTACACTACTCATGGCTCTTCCAGCCGAGTGCGAGCACTACACCAGCCTTATCTCAGTGCTACAGGCTTCAGTGCACAAAGTTGGGTGTTTATTTACCAGCCAAAACTTGCTGCTTTTTATTTGCTTACAGCTGGCTGAATTTGAAACACAGGAATGTAGCAGGAGCCTCTCACAGGCTTCCATCAGCCCCAGACCCATTTGTACCAATAGTTCACAGGTCAATGCCACCTTATGGTTTTTCAGATTTAATTTGTCTCTGTCCAAACATGTTACATGCAACACTCAGACAGTATGAAATCTACATTTTATTCAGTAATAGGCATAAAATACCTGTCTGGAAATATATTTATTGCCTCAGTAATGGTGAAATTTAGCAAACCTTTTTCTAACAAAAATACAAATTGTAACTAGACTAAACCACTTTGTAAGGTCTGGCTTAAACATATAGACTCCTAGAATGAAAATAAGTTAGCCTTTTTGAGAACTTAATTTGACATTTTAAAGAAATTTAAACACTAGCACTCTGAAGACAGACAAAAAGACATCTGAAGAGAACAATTTCTGGTTATCACACAGGAATTGTGCAGGCCCTGACAATTCTACCTACCGGTTTGTCTTTGATAGTGGGGCTGGAAACACAAAGATAGAGCTTTCCATCTTCTTCAATACACGCATCAATCAGAGCCTGTACAGAGCTTTCATCTTGGAACAGCAAAAATGCATATCCTACAAAAAGGGAAACCAAACACATGACTTCTTTTGTCTATTTGCTTCGAGGATAATAATTTAACCCAGAACTATGCTTGGCACCACGGCATCACGCTACCATACAGCAAGGGGCAAACTTGAAGATGTTCTCCCATGTTTCCAGCCCGGCCTCCTGCCAGCACACGAGCCCTCTGCAGAGATAGGAAGGGAAGCTTGCTGATCAGCTCACTCCCTCCCCATTTCCTTTGCAAAGGACGAGCCAGCAGCATGAACTAACAAGCGCCACAGCTGCAGAGGCAAATCTGCCAGGCTGGCTGTTAGTACAAGGTACAAACCCTTCCCAGATTTTGTGGAGGGCATTTAGTCCCTTTAAAGAGGACAAGCTTTGACTATTATTATAAAAACGAAGAAGAGGGGGAGAAAAAGGAAAATAAAGTAAACCCAGGAAGTTAAGGAAGAATTCTTTTAGTGCAGAATAATTGCAAAGCCACATTCTAAATTCCACCAGTTTATAACAATCCCAAGGATTCAACGTTTCTTGCCCCTGAACATTGGGTCATTGTCACAAAAATCTTGTCTTATCAAGAAAAAGTTATTCTAAAATGCTCATATGTTATTGATTATCAGCTATTTACCTTTAGGAGGAAAATAAGATTTGCTCTCTGCCTTGTGTGGCCAGTCTACAATCAAAGGTCCAAAGCGACGAAAACTAGCAGTGATCTCATCTGGAAAGAGAGAAGGGATTGAAATTAAAATAAATGGAATGGAAGACATTTGAAGAACGCTGATTTCAGGTAGCTTCATCCTATAAATAAACATTCTGTGACCCTAAAGGTTCAGCAGCTCATAGCAATGTTAACTAGTTGATGGGGAATCTTTACAACAAGTCAGAACACATGTTAGAGAACAAGTCAAAGATCAAGCTTTTCTTTCTACTGATTATTATAAATAAAACCTCACAACCCACTAATTCGCACAAATGGAGTGACTGCATCAATACAGCCACAACAAACCAGCTTCAACTCTTCTCCCACAAAGAGTTTAGAGACAATTTGCTGACTTGCAGATCAGCTCTGCTAACAGGCCTTCTAGTTGCAAAAAGACTGGAAAAAACCGAAGGGACTATCACCAGACCCAGCCGTGCCTGTTCATATCACATGTCAGTGCCACGTGTGCAAACACCATCTGAGCTTGACCCCAAACCAACAGTAAACTTGGGACACAGCTATGGCCTTTCATAGGAGAAATGGCAAGAATATATTTTATTTTAGCAAGAAGCAATTCTGGCATCCATTTCAATTCTGCCTTTGACCTCAAATTACTGGTATAAATTTGCACAGGCTGGTTGTCTGTCTGCAATTCTGTTCTTCCCTGAAATCGACTTGATTATTTCCTCTTCTCTCTCTACACACTTGAACCATCGCTAGTTAAACTTCTCTGGACAACGATTTTTCATGTAAAAATGGAAACAAAAAGAACAAACTTCACATTGATGGAGCATCATCTGAACTGGCACACTGCTCAGCTGTATTCTGGTTAAGGTATTTCAGGGCTTTCCACACTAGCACGCTGCTGGGGGTTCCTAATACACATCTTAGAGGATTTTCCCCCATCCTCAAATTCAGTTAGAAATCTGAAAAGGTGTTATTAATTATGTCTTTTTCAGTTTGGTTACATTCTTCAATTATACTACTCATGAAATAGCAACTGACATCCATCATACTGGCAGCTTCTCTGTGAGCTACACACCACGTATACAGCAATGGTAGTGTCTCATGATTACATGCTGATGAAGATATAAACCAAGGAGAACAATAGTTATTACATATCTATTCTTAAAATAGATCTCTGTTCAGAACAGCACTTAACACAAATTTAATGTTAAAGCTCAGATATAAAATGCTTTCTAGAAACGGGATGAGAAAAACCTCAAAAATTCCACTGTGATGTAGATTTTAAATCATATACCCCTCACTCTAATTCACACCTGTGCATTTAACAGGAAGAGAGCTGACAGAAGCAACTCTGAACAGGTTTAGGAAAGGTCCTACTCTTCAAAAACTAGAGTCCACAGAGACCAAACTATTCGTGTGCTCATCTGCTTTTAAAACAACCCAGGTGACAAAGTTAAAAAACAAACCAAACCCCAACAAAACCAAAGAAAAAGAGACCAGATCATTTTTCCTCTTGTAAACACCATGCTGTATTTGGCCTTTTTATAATAAAGTAGCTCTTATGTTTGACATGAAGGTCGGGTTATCACGTCACAATGTTCTAGGCTGCAGTGCATCACTCTCCCTGACACACAACCTGGGTATAAAAGGGATGCTGTCATTAAGAGAAAGCAACTTTTCTGCTGTAGAGCTGCTGTAGTCCTTTGAACCACTTTGAACCAGCATGCTCATACATAACAGGATACAGAACGCTCAGAACTCTGCTGAAATGAAGCTTCACAACACTCATGTGTATTTTTTATTTGATTTTTAATAGCACCTGGGCCTGTGTGATGGACCCACCACAAATTCCTGGTTCCTCACTGTATGCAGCTGCCTCTGTACAGATTCATCCCTGCCCAAGTGCACACACCAGAAGGTACAGCAAGACATAACCATTGCTGAAAACAACCTCTGAGAACTACATATAAGCATCAAATAAAGAGCTATGACTTACTGTGCTCTAAAAACTGTATAAAACTACTAGCAATACTTTTTCTACTACTGCCTTCTGGTGCCTATAGAACGTTGGCAATATATTTATGAATTTCAACAGGTGGTATTTATTTATTTTTGCACCACCATCCCTTTTTTACCATTTTCATACTGTAAAAGTCAGTTAAATGTGTGGTCATGTACGGTTTTGTTCATTTTTTACCATTTTCATACTGTAGAAGTCAGTTAAATGTGTGGTCATGTATGGTTTTGTTCATTTTTTACCATTTTCATACTGTAGAAGTCAGTTAAATGTGTGGTCATGTACGGTTTTGTTCTTCAATGGCAGAACAATGCTATAGCCCAAACTAGTTTGAATTATCTCACATTTGCCATGGACTGAACATGGCATGCACAACATGCAAAAAGCCATTTACAAAGCTTTTCCTGTAGAGTTCAGATAAACAATCATTCCTTAGCTAACAGACAAAAGGTTTCACAGCACAGTTCTGTCATTAAGCCAGAAGGAGCTTCTCTGGACCCCGTTTTCGGGGCGTACCTTCATCAATATCTGGTGGCAATCCTCCGACAAAGACTTTGCGGGAATAGCGTTCCACCCTCTCTCCGTTCTGATGGGAGAAGCAGTGAGGTGATCCTAAACCACTGTGAAGGGTCTGATCCCCACGACCATCATCCAAGAACCCGTCTTCCATTGGAAACAGAGAGGACTGACCTAAAGAGGGGGGTTAACAGAAAGAAGAAAAAAAAAAAAAGAAAAAAGAAACAAAAAAGAAGGAAAAGAACCAGCACAAAGCACACACTGGGAATGTGGTTTGGTGGTTTAAAATGCAGTAGGTGCTACATTCACAGAAGAACTGTTTGCAATCTGCCCTTCTCATGAAGGGTTATATCCTCCATCTCACGTGAGCCCTCGAGTTTTCAGTGCAATTCAGTAATTCAAATGCATTCTTCCACAGAAAGTGTTGCTGCTTCCCTCAGAACTGCACAGGACAATTTGAAACAAACCAGTATTTCTAATGGATGCTGAAGTTGACCATTTTCCGTTCTATTTCATGTTTCTAATTGGGTTTCTTTTCAAGAGGTGTAAAACCAGATGAGAATATTAGCCAATTTTTTTTTTCTGGGACTTTCCCAAGAGCAGACATCACTAAAACCTGAGCTGTATTTACCATTTGCCAATGAACACCTTCTTACAAGGAGCAGATACAAATTCACGGTGCAGATGGGAGAACAAGAATTCTACCAGCCAAATCTATTACACATTTAAATTACCTGATATCAAAACATATTATAAACCACCCACTTGTAAATAACAAAAATATCCTGATAAAAGCAGGAAGACCCACTGTAATTTACTGCAAGCTAGCTAATACTGTGCCATTCCTAGGAGCAAGTTTACTCAGAGGTTACAACAGAGTTTTGTTAATGGAACTGGCTTTAAGAGAAAATGCTGTAAGCATCCTTCCCCTCACAGCCCAGTGTTCTTCGGTGATAATCCTTTCTCACAGATTTCCTTAATAATATTTATTACTTTTAAATAAGATCCTTTGATTTATAAAGGCATCTGTGTAATATCATAAGTAGAGCACACAAGCTGATCTCTTCCATAAATTCACCCTTTAATTACAGTATTCAACATCCAGACAGCAAACTGAATAGACTTCTACTCATTTAAAGATTATTTTAGGAATAAATAAATATATATAGGGAAAGTAAGCAAATAAATTATGCTACAAGTTTTAGGACACACTTCCTTTGCCTATGATGTGATGTACTACGTCTGCTTTTTCAGAGTTCATTACAATCTGCCACAGCAATGTGTTGGTAAGGTTCAGTTATCCTGTTCTTGCTTCCTTCCTTTGAAATAAGTTTACTTTAAAAAAGAAAACATCTTGAAAAATTTGATCAGTTCCAATAGCCAGACATTTGCCATGCAAAAATCAAACAGCTAACAAGCTGACAATAAAATCAATCCCTAGAGTCCATAGAATTTATACCAATAAAAAATGGCAGGCTCAGCTTGCTTTATTTGAAATTGCAAGAATATTTGTACACCTGTAATTAAAGTAAAAATCACCTATAATCAGGCCTGTTTCTGTAGCTAGGCAAACCTGGTTCCTCCTCTAACAAAACTATTGTAATATGGACTTCAATGTCATTTTGCTTCCCCCTAGTGAACTGATGCACATCTTTAGCTTCATCTCTTAAGACCCCAATCCTGCAGGTATCGCTGGAAAGGAGCAATTCTCCCTGCCTGAACAACCTTTTCAGGTTCGTCAGCATCACCACTGCTGACACATGAAATTCAACATCCGTGCTTGCAGGATCTGGTTCTTTACCCTCAGGGGCCAGGACTGTATATTCACTACTGTCTAGGCTGCATCAGCACCCAAAACAACCGAAATGAACTTCCCCAGCTTTGGCATTCATAACACACACACACAAACACAGCAACACGGCCCCAGTGTAACGAGTCACAGGGATGGCAGCCACGGTTAAGGATCGTGATCATTTCAGCCTCAGCAGTACTACCTAATTCAGTTACACTATTGATTTATGGCATGCACACCAACTATGGAAACGCATGTGAAACTGAAGCTTTATCATCTTAAATTCTGGAGTTCGCCCTCTAGTAACAACTTAATGGTTTTTTCTCCCATGAGACATTGTCAACATTAGAAAATTAAATAGGAATATTGTTACCTCGCCTTCTCCCATATGTCCTTGCTGCATGTTAAATGAGAAAGAAAACAGCCTTTCAAACATTGTTATAAGGACCAAATGACCTCATTTTAGTGCCTTTATACTAACTCAGTGACTCTCAAGCCTTGTCATACTCCGAGTCACTTTAAATGCTGTTCACGAGCTGACCTCCCCCACCACCCACAAGACCTTCCTTGCACCATTACTTAATTGACAAAACATGTTGATAGGAGGATAACCAAGTACATATGTATACTCAAAGAGGCTTTGTGAAAACAATTTTACTTCTCAATCTGCACATTTATTTTCAAATCTATTCCTAAATCCTCTGTTGGGTGTACACCTGGAAGTAAATGCCATGTTCTGCAACACACCATGCCCTCCACCGTGCCTCTACCCCATCTTCAGCTGAACTGTAGGAAAAGCTCTAGCACAAGGAAAGTGGAGGACTACGGTGGTGATTCCTGTTTCCACATTAGGTTGCTATTAAAGCTTTGCACAACCCACAAAATCCTTAAGTTATTACTGGCAGATAACCAGCTGAAAAACTTAAGAGCCAAGGAGAAAACGTCTGGGCCACTAAAACTGCCTTTTGGACCACCTGCAGCCCGTGTGCAACAGGATAGATTCTCTTTTACCAACTTAGTACACTTGGCTGTAATTATTCGACAGCTACCTGCTGCTTCCTACTTTTCATTTTCCAAAACAAATGAATTGTACCAATAAAAAAATATAACATTTTTCTGCCCTGGATTCCAGGGCCCGTTGTCAGAATATGGCCAAACTTTGTAATCAGACTTGCACATTCTTTCTCTTTTAATCTCATTAAAGTCTGTGTCTGAAAGCAGGCCAACTGTTTTCAAAACTTGGTTTCTCTTGGCAAGTACTATGAGAAACTCTGAACACATCATGCATTTTATTTTGCTTCCTCATTCAAAATTGAGGCTGACAATTAGTTTAAGCATTTAAATATTTGTAAACCACAACAGGAGTCGTTCCCTCTTTCAAAATAAAAATCCTATCAATCCAATTTATTTCATGATTATTTAACATCTGGAAGATCACTTTACTTCTCTGATCTCTTGCTGATACTCATTATGAACACCAAGAACACAAAATAACAAAGCCCCCCCCCTCGTCTTCAGACTGAAGCATAACTCAAATGTTCACGCAGGTACTGGCTTGAGAGGGGGGCATCTTAAAGGCTGAGGGCCTTTACAAGTATAATTTTGCCATGGTAATTTTGAATTTGTAAATAATCCAAGATGCTTATAGAGTTCTCAAAGTAGAAAGTGTTAAGGAACTAGTCTTTCATGGAAAGCAATCAGCAATCCTACTGCATTTCTGACAAAGCTCAGAAGCCTCTGCACATTTTAGAAACCATCAAGCACTTTCAAAACCAGCCCCATCTATAAAGCCATAAAAATCTTGCTTGTGGTTTCTGAATTACTAACGAAACCAGACAAACTCCTCACTCCGTACACCCAGTCTTGGCAACGAGGTGTGCAGCAGAGACACAATTCCCACTGCCGGTCTGTGACTCCTCACTGCTCTGCCACCTGTGTCACACATGGCAGGAGGATTTTTCTCCTTTACTGTACAGAAAACAACACATAAAAAAAGCTCAGAAACATTTCCAGTGCCAAATACTACTGAAGAGGTTTTGAGAAGAACCAAATACTAAGTTTTCATTTTTTTTCCTTCTTCATTTGCTTCTTATTTTCTGCATTTCCTTCATCTCACCCACAAAATACCAACATCTGACATTTCGAAACATTTCTGAGGAGCCACAGTTTATAAACTACCCCAATGCAGCCCAGACACAAACTTTCTCTGCTCAGAGATTTGGGAGCTCATCACATGCCATTAATTTCACACCATGTAATACACAAGACTGAAACTAAAGAATGCTCTCTTGGCAGTTAACTCTGATTTACCAATTCTGTCTCTGGCTTTCATAATTTCAAATTAAGAGAAATCTTGGCTATGGGAGGACTCTACCTAAACTGCAACAGAAACAAAACCTTAAAATAACTGTTACCTGAGAAAAAGATTTAATCCTGAAGATGAGGATGGTTGCCTATCCCCTGCTGAGAAACCAGGTAACTACAACGTTGGGTTGGATTCCTCAAACCTATTTTTCCTCTCCCCATTTCTTCAACATTTCACATAATTGCACAAATGGCCTAGGACAGATTTACTAATCTCACAAGATATTTCAGCAAGAATTATGTTACAAAACCTAAAACAAAATTGCAAAGTATTTATGCAACCCAATTGTTTATTAATAACCTATGCAGAGGTATTTTTCCAATACAATCAGTCTGAAATTTAAAATGCTATTAGCAGCTGCTTCAGTTATTTTGTCACCTCAGTGCTCCCTAAAACACCCCTTTCTATGTAAGAAATAAAGCCACAGAAAAAGCCAATGGTCTTTTGCAAAAATCTGCTGCTTTTATTGTCTTTCACTTTAAGGAACTTAATGAATAAGCAACTCCAATTTTTGTGTCTTCTCTTGATTTGAGACACTTAATGGGTTCCTGGCCACCTCCCTGACTCTTTTTTTCCTCTTTTTTATTTTTAAATCACAGCTTTTGTGCCTAACATACCTCCAATCAGATGTACTGAGCTTTCCTCTCTCCCCGGGAAGCACCAAAGAGACTGTCAATAAGTTGTGTAGAATCAAACGTGCAATTCTGTATCAAGTACACAGTTCCCAATGACAAAGATACCCTGCTGAGGAGCCACGACAAATGTTTGCAATGTCCTAAATCAGTTAAACCCCAAACTTACTACAAGGTTGTCCTGCAAAAAGCGTGCCCGGGCTGAGCACCTTTCGCTCTTTAACGGTTCTTTGCTGCCTTCCAGTCTGCAGGATAATAACCATTTCAGGTGTATTTCCTGCCATTAACTGTGGAAAAGTGATATAAAAAGGTCAGCTGAAGACCAAGCAAGAGGATCTGTATCTCCTGTGAACCTCACCCCAACTTTCTAAGGCCACGTTACCACTAGGAGAATTACACACACATCCATAGTTAATACTAACATAAACCTTAGAAACCCCGGAACGGACAGAGCAACTGAATGCTCAAAATCAAATGACAGTTGTACCTTCGTTCTCACTACCTTGTTATCTTGGTTTTAAGACACGTGAAGTCCAGCTGGATGTAATACCTGTCCAGTTCTGTACCTGATGTATAACTTTAGTCCAAGAGCTCCTCAAAGCAGGGATCCCACTCTTTCCCTTGGCACAGAGGCCAGTACAGTAACGCCGCAATCTTTCACTTAGTCAGCAACGTGCTCTTTTTTCTTTCCCCTCAAACATCAAACCAGACAAGTTTCATCAGTGAGTTCCAAGGAATTTCAGGTTTCCAGGCACGTTCATCACTGAAGTTACCAGAGGAAAAATTTTGAAATGTTTTACATAACCTGACTGTGAGAACAAGTAAGACCCAATCACAGCCTCCCACTAAGCATTAGCTCTACCGCTGGGACAGCTTCCCACCCCCCAGCCCCAGCAAAGCCAGGAAGCTTACACCAGTTTGCATGTACTCTGTCATGTTCTACACCAATCACACAGGCTCTAGGGAAAATATTCAACCTGAACAAGGTTTTGCTGAAGTGATCCCAGTCTCGCAAGTTTAATGAATGAAGTCATGATTTTAACTGCTGATTTTTAGAGACAAAAAGTGACAAACAAGGACCTGTGGTACAAGCGAGGGAAGCAGTAGAGGAGAAAAGGGCTAAAACTCTTGCAGAAGGCAGCAGAGAAAGAGTAGGAGGGAAACAAAGCCTCTATACCATCACCAGCTATTTAAGTATTATATAAACGGAGAACAGTGTAAATGTTCAGATTTTTAAAAGGGGGATAATAAGGTTTTCTCTCAGACTATCTTGAAACCTCTCCATACCACTTAGAAAACCATGTAACTGTAGATGGCCATAGGTGGCCAGTTTCTTATGTTAGAAAGCAAGTAAGATCAATACACACAGTTTCAAACTTCCACTGAAAATGTTTACACTCTGCATAAGTCATTTTCTTCCCCTAAACAGAAGATGGGGAAATAATTTGACCCTGCCCTGTCTTCTGTTTCACTGGGCACTTAACTTGCAGAGAACGAGAAGTAGCAGTTTCACGGGATTATTTTGAAATGTGAGCCAGATATCCTTAAAGGTAATATAGAAAATAGATATGCTTTCTTGAGTTTTACTTTTAAATCACAGAAAAATACTTGAAGTACAATCTGATTTTGCCATTCCAGCAGCAAAGGCCAATTTCTACATTATTCTATGCTGAACTATAATTTGTAATTGTAGCAAAATTAACAATGCTGTGCACGAGGCCATTAAAATACAAACTATAGTATTTTATTACCTTTTTCTCCCCTACTACTCCCTGAGGGCAGGTTGGGTTGATTGTAACTCAAGAGTTAGATTTTATCATCACTTCACGTTTCACAAGGCATTTTATGTGTAACGCACGGACCACGTGTTTCTACCACATTGTACATTTCACAAGCAGCTCTGTAAGGTCACCTCAAGCCCAGTTTCACTAGTGAACAATTTAATCTTATCCTCACCCAAACCAAAAGCAGACAGATGAAAATTATAAAGAACATCTATATTTAACCTGCCTTTGGTTACAAATTATCTCTGCATACGAAGCAGCAATTCAGAGAGGAAGGCAGGTATTTTCAGAGGTATATTTTTTCTCAAATTAGAATATAAAAATTGTATCTGCCTATCTGTCTCTATACACAAAGGTAGTTCTTCCTATTTAAAATAGCCTTACAACTTAAGTCTTTGATGGCATGTTCAATAGGAAAGCAGACAGTGCCATAAAGTGCTTCATGGCAGGCAAAAGAGCACTGATTTTTATGCATTCATTGCTCTACAATTTTAAGGACAAAAGGATTAGGCCACAGTTCCATGACTATTAACCTAAGACTTGCACGTGAACAAAAAGTTTGCCCAGTTCAAGTACATAATCTCATTTCTGTCAAATTATCCTCAGCACATGAGATGTTGACTCTGGAATCGACCACCAATGCATGGTAAGAAGTGCCACAGACACGTGATCCAGGATAAATTCCTGCAATAAATCAAAAATTTAACAAATCTACACTGACAGTGAACTTTGTCCATGTTAGAACTTTGGTATAGTCACAGCTGTCTTTGTGATGTTGTTAAATGATCCCCCTTTAAAAAACTGTCAAAACCAAGTGATTAAAAAGAGGTATCAGAGACTCCCTATTATGTGGATTTCAAATACTACTGAACTTAAAAGAATGAAAAACATTCAAACAGTATTTTCTTAATCTTACAAAAATTAAACATCTCTACATGTGTACCCGGAGCATGTACACGTGTCACACTTTTAGCACTGTCAAAATCAGCATGAAGCCAGGAAAGCAGACTGCATTTGGCTGCACAGTAAAATCAAGGATTAACACCTTTGGAAGTACTGAATCTGCAAAATTTAGCAGCAGAGATGCCAAAACCTGCATTTTTTTCCTCCTGTTATTTTTAAAGAAACACTATTTAGAAAAAAAAAAAAAAGAAAGAAAAAGCACGTGATGAGAAATACAGCTCTAGTTTATCTCCAAAATGTCCAAACAAATGCTGAAAAACAAGAGCACTACTGTAGATGCAAGTATTATGCTTTATTTCAAGTAAAGCCAGATGCCTGCAGACAAGTATTTACCCATTCCTTCTGTCGAGGGCACTAACAAACTAAGTTTCTGGTGTTCTGTAGCATTTGACTACGGGTCTGACTACAATCTTTCATTTTAAATTTCAGGTCAGTGTCACAAAACACAACCAACACGTGAAAAGCAAATTGGTTTCTTTCCTTCTAAAGCCCTGAGTAGAGTTTTACTGTAAAAGCCTTGTAGCGCTGGCTCTTCTGCTAGTGACACTTCTTTTACACGAATTAATTGCATTCACGTGGTAAAATGGTGGAACTCGACTGTTTAGCATGAAGGATGTTATCAGTCTAGTAACATCTAATAGTTTGATTGTTGATAACTTGATATATCAAATAACCGGGGGACACAAAGGGGGAGAGAAATTGAGAAACAGGGAAAGTGAAAGCCACCGTTTCCAACTCTTGTGCAACGAGCTTCAAGTTTTCAGGGCTTTTTAATCAACCTAAAGCAAAACTGCCTCACTGAAGAGCCTGTGCAGTTATATTCAGACAAGAATTAAGGTTTGGGGAAATAGAGAACAACTAATGGCTCTCATTCCCGTTCACTGCACAAACCCAGAGCCACTGCTGAGGGTGGAAAGGCACAAGTGCTTCCCGCTCGGCCAGTGCATCCGCTCAAACCCGCTCAAGCTAAACTCCCAGATTGGGCAACAGGGTCAAAAAGTCCTAGAAAGGTTTCCAGCACGCTATTCAAGCTTAAGGCTGAAGGGGAAATTGAGAAAGAAAAGTTAACTATGAAAACCCTGCCGTTTGGCTTGTGTGGGAGCTTTAAAAACCACCACTGTTATTATGCCTCTGCTGCTCTCAGGTACTCTGCCAGGCAAACACGCATCTGAACCTCCAGATATCATCTGTCACACATTTCAACAACCACTTAACCACTCATGAAAGGTGACAAACCAAACCCAGCCTCACTCCTCACAAAAGTACAGAAGCTTCAAAGCTATCTTTGAAGTTTTCTTCGCTATCAAACTGAACAATACAGAGACATCTACCCCAAACCTGCTCTGAATCCTAAGCACTGCCACAGCTTGGTCTGCAAGGTATCAATAGTTTTTCCATAATTCCAGTTATGTTACACTGGGTTACTGCAAATCAATTTAAGTGGAACCCTTAAATATTACATGTATCTGAATATAACTCTTCCCTCTCCTCCAGGGGGTCAAACATAAGAAACCAAAAGCTGAAAAAGCAAATCATGAAGCACAACCTTCTGCTGGAGACTGGATGTTAGTTGGGATTTTACAAGTATTTGAGAAAAGCAGGCACCCAACTGCTGCTGGCACGGAGCTTTATTTTATATTAATGTATGAATTCTGGAGAACAGACATGAAGTTACAAAAATATCCACTCTTTTCCCTCAATCCATCTTCCAGTTTATGATATGGAATAATTGGCAGCATTTATCTTTTGAACACTGAAGCTACTACGACATTCACTATAAAAATAAGAAGTAAAAGTTTGCAAGTGGGAGAAGGAAAAGTATTAGCTTTGCCAGCAAAGAGCAAACCAGGTTCTCAGCCACACAACTACCTCAAATGTGCTAAAACTTCAGCGAATGACAAACTGCACACTAATGATGGATTTTCTGACATGAGGAAAGGAAAGAATGGGATATGATATATTAAAAATCATATATTAAAAACATTCCACCTCAAGAGATGCTGGTATCTGCCTGTACCACCAGCCTAACAATTAGCATGAACGAACAGGCTGAATTCTCCCCATGCTTTAATGAGTGACCTGAGTTGCAATTCCTGCATGTGACCTGCCAGAGCTGGATTGACATCGGCTGCCAGAGTTCCCCAAGTACAATAATAGGTTCAAAGCAACTTATTTTTGTCTGTGGAAGGAACAGTCACAAGACAGCCTGGAATGCAGCATGAGGGCTTTGTTCCTTTTTTAAGCATCCTCTTACTTCACTCCCAAACAATAAGGAAACAGTAACCCAAGCAAGTAAACACCGAGCACGCTCAAGTCTCTGCAGCGTAATGTTTCCCCATTTTTCATTTCTACAGCAACCAGCACAGGTAAGACACTCCTTTTTCCAGTAATACACATGAAATAACACTACTATACACCTCCCCACACCCAAATCCAAACGGGAAGAGAAACAGAAAACTGTACTTTAAAAGAACCAGCACTTCATTTGGTGTGCCTACGTTCCAAATGGTACACAGGTCCAGACACCAACCCTATTTACTATAAAAATTTAAAATGATACATGAACAACGCAGACATTCTTTAGAATGCCTTCAGAAAGCAATGCCCATCTCCCTCATCGTTGTGCACTCGAGCTAACGACAATATGAAGATCTGTATGTAACATTCCTATAAATCACTGGGAATTTATCAATGTAATATAAATAGTTTTATATATTTTATCACAATTATCCCCACATTCCACACACAAAACATATCCTTTTATCGTTACCTATCCAATCTGACTGCAGAGCTGGGATTCTTCTTAATAGGATTTCTAGGCAAAGCTGAAAGAATACCACTCCCTGTACCTATAAAGACACTTGACATCTGCATATCTAGAGATGGCACGTGACTGCTTCACTCATCAACTACCCACATGATAGTTCAACTACCAACATTACAGGGAAAAAAAATAAACCCCACCCCAAAACACCCCCCCCCAAAAAAAAAAACCCCTAGCACCACAGCTAACCAATCCACATCCCAACACACAATACTTTCAGCCAAGTACAGATAGACCCACTGTAAGATGTATTTTCAGATTCACCTCATCAATAGTTTTCATCATTCTACCTAATGCTGATTTAAAATACACAAACTGTATATGCATCACAGTTCTTTTCAAAATACTTTAAGTAACTGATGCAAAAATCACATTTCAGGCTGCCACAGTCGCTCTTGGGTATATGTAGAGACTACAAACCGGTCTGACTTTCCCAGGAGCTTGGTTTGGTTTACACTTACATCTCATCTGTCACCTCCTTGTCTTTTCTCAAAACTCATCCCCATACTCATTATTCCTCCCAATTCTTCTTTATCTCCAGCTTTAAGGAAAGCACTTCAGGGTTTTCTTTCTGCTCCTTTCATGCCATTTCTAGCCTGATAAGCATGATGGTAGAGTATGCAAAATGGGGCTAACAAAAGACTCCAAGAGCTAACAATTCAACATCAAGGAAAAAAAGTGAAGAAAGCAAAAAGACCAAAGACAGGTACTTTCATCAGTTTGGGAGGGGAGTCGGATGAGCTCTCCCTCTTCTAAAACAAGGAACAGGCACTACTCATGCAACACAGCTCCAAATTAAAGGCTGCTTTGAAGATGATCCAGAATGATCAGCGATTATCAAAGCAAGCATTCAGAAAAGCAAAAAGAAAAAAAACCCACTCTTTGGTGGACAGCGGGATTGACCAAGGCAGGAGATTAAACAGACTTTAAAAAAAAAAAGACTTAATTTAACAAAGAAAAAACATAAAGATGAAAACAAGAAAACCTTAGAAAGGTTTTAATCAGATTAGCAAGGCTGCTGTTGTGGAATTCAGCACAATTTTGTTGCCTCTAACACTTTTCAAGATCAAATCACTGATTTAGACATGAAAATTTTTAGCAGGATTTCAGTGTTTTGTTGTGTTTTAAAATTCTCTAACTGCCACATCATTTGCAGCACAAACATTCCTAGGAAGCATCTTGTCTAAGGACTATGAAAGGCATTTAATTTTCCGTGCAGACTCTGAAGATGGGATGGGATGGCAAGGGGCCCATGCGGAATGTTTCAAGATTGGACAAAAAAAACCTGTAGGTCTCATACTCCCAAGAAGTTAACAGGAATCCTAACACTGATTTCAAAACTGGACCAGGATCAAAAAACCCTGGGATATTTGTACTGCTCTGTGGTAGCAGGGCAAGGAATTTCCTGGCCTCAAAGGGTGGTTACATTATACCCTCTAGTTTATTGCTCAATGGCTTCATTTTAGCCAGATAACGTAAATCAAGGTGTCGCTCTTCCTCAGCTGAATTAATACCCTACCTCTAAATCCTGCTGTAGTGAAGTATAAACACCTGGTTGTTTAACAAATGCATTATAGAGATTGTATTTCTATAAAAACACAGGTATTACCACGAAGTTTAAAACTACTCAGTAATTCTTGTGTGCCAGCATCGGTAACCAACAGTATCCGTTTCCTCACCTTATTTTCTTGCAGTCCCCAGCATTACGTATTTTTAACAGAAGTCAAACTCAAGTTCTGAATGCAGTTCCAAGGGCAAATAGATGTCAACATTTTGAAAACTTTCCCAAACTCTGAGCAGCACCATAACTTACAAACTACTTCCCACTCACTGAAAATTAAGAATATCAATAAAACCAAAGCAATTAATTTAATGTCAACAGTAATTCACCTCTTCCAACTGACATTTTTAATCACTGAAAACAAATAGTAAACTGCTACATTTCACTACATAATTCGGGTTGTACTATTATTTCCTAAATCACTCGAGATGACTGCAGAAGTGTTTATTATACCATCCTAAATGCTGCAAGTCCTGGGATTTTTGCAGTTTTTACTGCAGTAAGAGTATTGGTGCAAAGAGTAAAATGAATAGCAGTAACTTAACTACTGCTTTATTTTTTAAATCATATGCATCAGTGTACATGGATACAAATAGTTTAAATTATTTATTAGGTAATGAACAGTGTTTTCTGAGATAGTATAAATGGGTCTTGGCTTTTCGCAGTTGATAATAGAAAATTAAGGTGCCGACGCCAAGGAATAATCAGGAAAAAAAATCTCAAAGGTCTTAACCTAAACGACACTCTACTTTTGCCTCAGGGCAACCTGTGTTCCAGACCACATTCATCTTCGAAAGAACAGGCAAATTCTCATTCCATTTACAGCACCTAAATGCTGCCAATTCCAGACTGCTCTAAATTAAAACCCTTTTTTAAACTGACCCCATTTTCTAATGGGATACAGTACCACAAAACCAGGCAATCATGGAAGGGGGTTGGAACTAGGAGATCTTTAAAGTCCCTTCCAACCTAAGCCATTCTATCATTCTATGAACTTAGCAGTCAGTCTAGTTTCAAGGCTTTAATTGTCCAAAATACCCCAAACAGATCCATTTTCTTCCTCCTGCTACAGAATCACTCCACAGCGGTTGCACTCACGCTGCTGATGGGCCTGTGGGGTTTGCAGGTGAGGAATCAGAACCCTGAATAAAAAGGGGGGAATAAAAAGAGAGAACCTGCCTGTGACTTTAAGAGTACAGCCGTATATAACGTCTCCATTGTTGTTTAACACCGGTATTACACAAACTTGAGGAGATACGAAGGCTTCTTTATGCCTCCAGGAAGCACAGGACAAACGGTGACCTTTAAATCGGTGTTTAAAGAGCAGACTCCAAAGGAAGTTACTGGAACCTGCCACTGACGCAAACACCCGGCAACACTCCTCTCCCCCTCAGAACCGCACCAGGACCCTTGTCAGCTTGCAGCAGCTTGAAAATACAGGGAAGGTTCGGCTACAGTTAGAAGCAGAGCCTCCAGCAGGAGAGCACAGACACCTCAGGGTGTGAAACCTCCCGGCCGCCCAGAGACGGCCACTCCGAGGCGCAGGCCGCCATTCGGGAGAGCCCACAGCACCAACGGCGGCGGGGGGAGCTGGGGAGAGGTTCCACAGCCCTTCCCTTCCAGAGGACCTCCTCTGAACCACAGATGAGCCGTGCAGAGGGGGGTGGCTTTTAAATTGCAGGCTTTTTAACCATATTTCGTCGGCTGCCGCTTAAAATAATAATAATAATTCCCTTCGACTCCGCGTGAAATTAAAAGGGCGGTCACCCCCTGTGGGGTATTTGGTAGCGCCAGGGGAGACTGGCTCAGCGTCGGCCCAAAACCCGTCTCCTCACGGGAAGAGTTGGGGGGCAGTGGGGGTCTATTTATTTTAATTTCTCACTGCATATTGGCTATGCTCAGCTCCTCGTATTTTTTCTAAGTTTGAGGCGTGATTTATTTGTTTGTTTTTTTTTTCTCCCAAATCACGTTTTGCCTTTCTAAGCCTCATCAGATTAAGCATCACTGTACAAGGAAGCTTTTAGTTCAAGCCACAAAACCAAATGTCAATTCCAATGAGAAAGCTGGGAGTCTATTAGATAATAGCAAATGAATGTAAAATCATACATAATGTATGGTTGTGATTACTCCCGTGTAAGGTTAGAATCCAGCTTATGGCCTGATCTCAGTAGTTATTAATAGAAGGATTCTGTTGGCTCCTGTTGCCCAGGTGATGCCATTTTCCTACCAGGTTGTTGGCTCTTTCTAAACAAAGGCCCTGGTAAACCCCAAGACTTGGAAAAGTCGGGATAAATCACCAAATGCTTCCATTGCCAAAAGAGGAACTGAGGAAAAAAAGCATACCAGAAGACTAAAAAAACCTGAAATACCAAGTATTGCCCCAAAATTTTGAATATTAGCTGCACGTGGAAAGAGAGCATGCCCTTAGTTGTTAAAAGCAGAACATTTCTGCTCCAGCCCAACTGAAAACCAGGTTGCAACTGGGATGGGAGCTGCCCATTTCAAATAGAAGTCACACACTGTTTCCCCCATCGCAGCCCCATCTGTAGTTTATTGCTATTAGGCCCTGTTCAGCAGTATTTTCTGGCAGTAAAACAATTGGTTTTCCTCTTAATTAATATGCACTCAAGTTGGCAAATCCCATTAGTCTTTCCCAGTTACTGCAGGGGAGGTAAAATCCAAGAAGATCCTGAGTAGGAAACATTCAACACGGTAAACCAGCAACAGTTCCCAAAGACAATTATGGCAAATCCAATCGCCTACAAAAAATTGTCTCCAGCCTGGTGCAGCTGAAGTCAAAGTTTTTGTGTATTTTATCCTAACTTGGACACATTAAAAAGTTGCAAATTAGTAATCCTCAGATGAGATTGCTCTGAGATATGGCACATAAACGAGATCAGCTGCTGATGCTGCCCTCCGAAGCCTGGGGAAGGACCATCACGTTCCCTTGGGAGAGCTCGCTCCGTTCCAGAGGCAGCAGAGGCACAAAGACAACTGCAGCGCCAGGACAGATGGACACATTTGCCAGAGGCCTCTGACTTTCAGAACTCAATAACTAGATCATGGAACTCTTTGCACAGACCAAGAGTAGGGAAGGACCTTAGCCACCAAGCTCAAGTATTCCTCATTGCTATGAAGACAATGAGGGTTTTAAAATTTAAGAAAAACCTCAACATCTATTATTTTACATCTATTTTAAGATAAAATAGATGGGTGCACATATAAAAGACCACTTCCCTAAAAAGAGTCACAGCCTTTGTTATTTAGGCATTGGCAAAAAAATGGGACTGGTTCTCAGCAGATTATCATTAACCTTCTGGGTCACATAGGAAACGAAATGGCCCATTCTATTCAATTAATATGAACATGGTGCATAATCCACACAGCTAGAAAAGTACCAACTGGTTCAGTTTGTTACCAGGTATTCAGAAAATGCTGTCAAAATTATTTTGATCCCTTGCATCAAAGAACACTTTATAAGGTTTACCTACTTTATGTCTTCACATCTGAAATAGCTTTTCATACCAATATTAAGGGGCTGACGAATGCTTTAAAAGGTATATCTGCTTGCTCAGAGAAATCCTGAATGGTGCCAATTCTTACCATTATGGCTTTCCATCTCTAAAGTGTAGAGTTGCTGCTTGATTCTCTCTCCCAGAGTCTGTATGTATGTCTGACCTTGCGCTACTTCTGAAGCCTTCCTTTTTGTACGTAACTCTATTTAGAGACTGTTAGCATTAGAGACTCATAGCATTCATACAGGCACTGAGCTATTCACACCCAAATTTACAGGAGTGTTTTGCAGTGCTAGAAGCAGATGTACTGGCCTGCCTCTTTAATCCATTTCACCTTGCATAATTTCCAGGCAATAACCTTATATTCTGAACAGAACCATAGGATATTTCAGTAACAAAACAATCTGCGGTTATAAAGTATTTAAAGACATTTCAGTGTCACTTAACAAGGAAATATTTAGTCAATCTACTACTATTACAGTAATGCTCAAATTGCCATCTGGAAGACCCAGATTCAAAAATCAGTCTCTGGATCCCAGGCTCAGCTCACGAAGGCCAAATACGTTATAAAGAAGATGCAATTAGTCTCCAGGGAAAGGCTTCTGCAGGCTGTCATTGGGTATGCAGCATACAGCACGCTCACTCGTGTGGATAAAAATAACATATTGAAATGGCAGCTGCTCAAGCAAAGGAAGAGGATTTGAGCAGGGATAAAAATATACTTTCCAAGGCGGGGGGACGGGAAGAAGTGGTAAAATGCTTATCAAAAGCATTAAAAGGTAATATTGAATGTCCTGAATCACCTTAAGATTCATCTGTGAACCTCAAGCAGGAAATACTATTTATCTCATATAGCAAGACAGCCCAAGAACATAATTATTACTGTCCTAAACAAATCCAAGGCTAGCACAGCCTAATCACCTCAGTCAAGAAGTACACACCGTGAACAGATTTTGTTACATTTTGAAGAATTCCCACTAATCACTTTACTACAGTATCCAAAACCTGCTGCTCTGAACTTACCATTTAAAGACAGAAATTATTTCCAAGAGACAGTGGGTTCTAAACAGTGGCTGGTACGTACTATCACATCCATACTCTTTAAATTGTTTTGAAGATATATTTTAACATAGTACCTCTTTCTCTTGAAGACCATTACAATACGAAGGGGGTTACATACTGAACTCCTGTTGAGTCAACGTTAAAGCCTCTCAAAGACTCACAAGACAGTAGCGAGACCTATTAGATCATCTAAATTATTTCCATGCCATTCTGAGGTTGCTCTCTACAGCATGTTTTATTAGTGTCTTGCCCAGGCTATTTTTAAAGTCTCAAACCCATAAGCTTTTCCTTTCTTAGGGCATCCAATTTTACTTTAAAAGCACTCCATGCACTGATTAACCCACTTACATTGCTAAATGAAAAACTTGTTATGGATCTGCTTATTTAAGTGCAGGTGTTTGAAATGACAAGCAGGATTTGAGCTGACAACCATAATTTGTCATACTTTAAGATTTCTAGATCCAAAGTTTTTAAAGATTCCTTTAAATCAGTTTAAATAAAAATTAGGCAAGAAAAGTGAAAACAAGAGAGAATCTGTGTTACGATATAATCATTCACCAACTGATACAGATGGGAAAAAAAAGCCACAAAAGGCTTGTGATCACGAGCCCTTCTTCAGATTTGACTCAAAATATGTTTTGTACCAGCAAGTTACAATTTTTTCCCCACTGTATGAGTTGGTTTAACTCAAGGTATTTCCTCTCCTTACAAATCCCGTCCTACTTACAGATGACCCCTGCAGCATTACCACAGCAGGGTAGACACATGTTTGAATAAAGGTCCTTTCCTAAGTATGTCAGAGCAATGAAGTGACTATGCTGTGCCACATAAGCAGCAGTCAAACTCAGCCTACTGCTTATTTCACTATAAGCACACTTAATGATTTTGCTGAGGGAATCCTTGAAAAATGAGACTTCACAACTAAGTATTTCATGTAGGATCACTTAAATTTTTCATCTCAGTTGTGAGACTTTTCCTTTACAGTTTTATAACTGTTAACCATGAAACAGATACAAAGGACTTAAGAAATAATTCCCAGAACAATACCTGATTGATATTACTGTTTCCATCAGTACGATACAACGTACACACAACTTCAGACAACCCACAGATGACTCTGCAGAGGGGATTAGCAATTAAGCTCAAGCAGGAATTAACCTGTATCAGAACTACGTGTATCCTCTGCTGACACACTTATTCTATCATTCTTAAAACATGGGAAGCACTAAAAAAAAATAAATTATTTCAATCACAAAGAATCTTGTCAAAGCATTTAAACTAAAAATCATACTACTGTACAGAACTACCCTTGTTTACTCATTGAATATAGATAGGTATGAACCTGACTTTGTTAAATTCAAATGTAAAGGGAAATTTCATTTGTTCTACAGCCACATCACCTTGGGCTGCTATCTGGCCAGATTTCAGCAGCTCAAACCTGAAGCTGGGCCTGCCTGACAGTTGAATAGAAGGGGTCATTGCAAACCCCAGGTACTGCAGTGAAGGAAGGGCACCTGATTCTTGGCACAGTAGATAATGCTGGAGGCACAGGATGTTGCCAGACAGCACATAAAACCAATGCAAGCTATTACTATTTGTTCTTAATAAAAGCCTGTTTCCTACTACATAAGGAGGGAATGCATCTCAGTTTTCTAATTTATTTTGCTTTACTTTTTTACCAAGCTCTCCTTGTCATTTCAATAGGAAGGTGTATTTCTTGATGTATCTTATCACCCTGAATCACTGCACAGTACTGAGGACGTGACAAGGGAGCTGCATTTCTGACCATGGTGAATGCAACAAATGCAAGTTATTGCCTGTTGGTCTTTTGAGCATGAACCACTATTAAAACAAGTCAGATTTCATTAACACTAGAAGCCTTTGTATTGAAAGAAATTTACTTTTGGAAACCACAAATGCAGGTTTGTTTTTTTTAGTGGTTTTGTGGCTGGTAACAAAACTGGATGCTTGGATAATAAGCCTATGTAAGAGTTTGACTACTTTTACTTACACAAGTAAACACCAAACTGAAACAGATGCAGAACAAGAATAAGAAACTAGACTTCTGAATTGTAGACCATAAGCAGCTTCTATTCAGGCTTAGATAAAATATGTAGACAATGCTTTGGATATTTTGGTATTATCAAAGAAAGATACCTTTGCAAAAAAAAAAAAAAAAAGAGAGACAAATCCTAACTGCAAATCACTTCAACCCACTTTCCCAAATTCTGCAATTCAATGCAGCAGCAAAAAGAGAGGTGAAGAAGTAAAAAGAAACTGTAATAAAGTACTCAGTGTTCTTCTCAAAATGACATCGTTAAACCTTATTCTTCCCCAGACAGAAAGAACTACGACTTCAGCAGGAAAATACTATTTAGCAAAAAGTTACATCTCACTGAGCTACACGAGATTCCTAAAGTTAATCATTTTTACAGGCTGCACACATTGTATCTATTGAAAACAAACGCTGGCAACTTACACAAAAGATCAGCTTATGTTTGTGTTTCACATTGTTTTGCATAAAGACAAAACACACTCAAGTGTTGGTGTGATGCAATGGCTTCATCTAGAGATGACCCACAGAAAGGAGACCTACCCCAGCCCACTGACATGCATTAGGTGCCCAACATAACTCTGCCTTCCCTAACCAAAACTCAAGCTTCTTATTCTAAGAAAGCACATCTTCCCAGTTATTTACTGCAGGAAATAGTCTCTTTCTAAATTTACCTTTCAGTGAATCATTTTCAGCTCTCATTATGTCAATTAGTGAGTTCTCCAGTGAATGCATGTCAAAAGTCCTTGTGCGATCCTGCAAGCAAATACAAACAAAGCCAGTTTAGGCAACATACTGTGTTAAACAAGATAATCTGAAACATAAAATCTTCAGGTTTGTTAGACACCAATACAGCAGAATTAAGCAAAAATACATACACCATTGAAGTCAGTCTGATATAGGAATATTAAAATTCAGAATATTGTTAAATACGAATCTGATATATATTTATCATAAGTGATCATTTAAGAACCCCAAATCCATATTTAGTTTATATTCCTTGCTACAGAGTTAAACTTTGTTTAAAATAATTCCACAGTTACAAAGTAAAGATCATATCCTGGGAGACAGAATTGCAAGGAGAAATCATAAAATAGGTATTTCATCCTGAAATTAAGACAATTAAAATTCTAGAAACACACAGAATTTCTTTCACCTAAACTACTATTACAACAACTCAAGTGATCTAATTCTGCACAGACAGTCCAAATTCTGCATAATTACAAAAAGTATCCCATACAAGCACTAGTGGTCCAAATAGGGTGGTTGACCAGGTGACTACATAGCTCTGATTCTTAATTCCCTGACTTCACAAGTTTGGGATTCCAAGCATTACTAGAATTGAAAAAGGACTCAAGAAACGGGAGGCAAGATGTCTCATGTACCTTATTGTTTCATTATCTCAAGCCATTTGAAGTGTATTTACCAAGTATTTCTCCTTCATTTAGGAGAGCCATAATTTAACACGTGTATGATTCAGATTTTCCCAAGTAAAACAATAAATTCCACATTGTACAAACCTGACGCTACATTGCACAAGGCACCACAAAATATCCTGGCACTGCATTAATTAGTAAATTTAGAATAACTGCAATTACATACAAATTTTGAAATCTTCACAGTATCATGAAAGGTCACTAATGGAGGCAGAAAATCACTCTGGTTCTCAAATTCACCTATCCGTGTTATCTGTGTATTTATACGTTTGGACATTTGTAGAAACACCTGGGTATAATTTTATACAATTACATTAATCCACCTTGAGTTTAATTTTTCTGCGTCCAAAAAGAAATCTAACATCAGTTCTAAAGATTTTATTTCATTCATGTTCTAAGGGAGTCACCTCTGAACTGAGATCAAGCATGGAAAGCATCTGTTCAAATAAGAAATCAAAATGTGAGCAGTTCAAGACAGACGTTTGCTATAAACTGCTTCTCTACAACTACTGTTATTACAGCAGTGAATATGTATTTTTTGTCCCTAACTCTCACTGCGAAGCTGAAATTTCTCCAAAGCACACACATGCAGCTTTGATCATTTTTAAAACCAGTGGTGAAGTGAAAAATGGTTCTGAACAAAGGCTGTTGTGCATCGTTATAATGTCCTTTACTTCCAGTGATGAAATGCTAAAGCCATATTGATTGCAGAGCTGCAAGAGGCATTCTTTATATCACACAATCATCAGTCGTCTTAAACACCTAGTACTATTTTAGCAGCAGGAATCCACCAGCTCCTAGACTCTTGATCCATTTCCAAGTTCTTAAGTTATGTTCTGATCACTACCAAATAGTATTTTTCAATTAAATTTTCCTCTCTTCAGAACAGTTTATTACTGACACAGAAGAGGCAAAGTATTTCTAGCTGGATGTGCTGCATTTCAAACAGCATTAGAAAGCTCAGAGTTTGGAACCATTTGCTTTATTAATCTAGCCCAGTATCAAACTTGCTATAAAAAGCACAGCACTGCTGTGTCTCTCCACAGTATTTATTTCCTTGGTCATTTATGTTACAAGGTAATTGAGGGACCTTAGAGAAACTACCACAAGCATTTACATTCTTAAGTACCTGCCACTTCTTCCATTCTGGTCTTCATAGTGTATTCTGTTTTCTCTGTGCGGAATCAACCCTAACTCCAACCCAGGAACAGCTACAAAATTCTTATTTCACAAATTGCAGAACCTCGGTAGGTCTGAGTCGCTGTTGAATTTGTGGCACTTAACATTTCAGTGTCCGAGAGACACGAGGGAAGAAACCCAGGCTGAGTAATTACTAGTTTATTGTGCTGAGTGTGTGCTGGAGTACGTGAGCTCAAAGAGAGTCTCTTGTCTAAAATGTCAGTGGTAGGTTGGGTGGAGCTACAGTAATGAACATGGGTGCTGCAACGATAGGTTTTCAATACTGAGACCAGAGTTTAAATATTTGAGGGGATTTTAAAAAAATAAATAAATAAATAAAAGGAATTGTACTGGTTAGCTGACAGAGACACCACATTCTCCAGTGGAAGATTTTTGTGCAGAGGAGTTTATAGTTTTCCCCTTCTGAGTGAATCATCTCACTGTCACTTTTGTAGTGTAAGGTACAGAAGGTTGTAATCATACTACAAGTGTTTTAAAACATGGCCCTGCGCATCAATACAAAAGCTTACCTGGCCATATTCCTACCTGTGGCTGTTAGCAAGCACATAAGCAGGAGGACTGGCTAAAATGTGGCCTACATTGACACTCACACTCTTCAGCAGTCCCAGAAACTCGTCATAGCAATGGAGAAGACCCTCAAAATGCTAATTTTTTTTGCCTATCTTTCCAACAAAAGGTCTCTGTGCTTACAGCAGATCTAATCATCCTTGTCACTTCATGGTGCTGAACTGCCCCAGCCTCAACACCCTCAGGAAGATCAGTCCTTACTCCTGGGTTGCTTGAAACAATTTGCTCTCACGTGTCTCTGCTTATTAATTAGAAGACAACAAACCAAGTTAAGCACAACATAAGAGCTGCTACTATCATTGCACTGAATTTGGATATATTCCCGAAATGAATGCAGCAGCATCCCTCTCTGGAAATGCAGAGTAATTCAAGAACTTGGTATGTAAGTAAACCTGTACGTATCTATCCATTGAAAAGATGTCAGTCACGTATGGCCTAAATAAAGACCAGCCAAAATGCCCTGCTCAGCTGGATCAGAGGTTTGCACAGCGCTTATTATAGAAGAACTCCATTACTTTATTTAACTGAAAGGGCCCACACTAACAGAGAAAGTCACCATTGGTGCTTTTTAAAATTTTTTTTATAAAATTTAAAGGCCTTTTATTCTCAGACCACTTATAAATCAGTACCACACATTTTGCCACTCTTAACTTCCACGATGGCCAGCACATTTTATCAAAACCACATTATATCTGAAACATGTATCTATGTATCATAAAACTAACATAAAAATAAAGACTGATGACAGGTTAGTAGTAGTGGCCATATGACTGAAGAAATATGAAACTCTATACTTTTAATTCCATAACATTAAAAAAGCTGTAACAGTCCAGATATTGATGATTAACTGGCAACTAAATGTGAGCTATTCTCAGATACAGGTTAGTTATGAGTTATAAAGCACGTAAGCTATGCTGTACTTAGAAAAAACTGATGTTTTCTTCCAGAGATTTAATGTAGAGAGAATTAATAACAACATGGTGGTGTTTTTAATGGATCAATTCACAAAGGTACCGTGCTTTCTATGGAGATGGATTATTTACTGTATACATTTTTTATTTATTTATAAGGAGAAGCTATAGGGGTAATGACTACCCTGGAATAAAGCAGAGTACCTACACTTAGTAACAAAATAAATTAGCTACAGTCTGATATTATTTACCCAAAGCTTTACACAAGTTTGTTTAGGGCATCTAAAATTTTGCTTTATCAAAGGGCACAGACATTTATCCCTGGGAAAGTTCAGGTAAAACAGAAAGCAACCACAACAAAAACAAAGAAACAAACAAAAAAACAACCAAAAAAAAAAATCAAACTGCAGTCTTACTACACAGCTATGTTTAAAAGACATTTCAAAAGACATTCATTAAATGTAGTTTTATATAAGCAGTATTGTCTTCACAACATAGGAGAGGTGACAGCAGCAGATCTGGTTAAGAGAGAGCTATTGAGACTGTAAATATTCTACAACAGCAAACACAACAGTTTTGGACTCTACACTGGCCAGCTCTGTCTAGAGAATAATAAAGTTATTCTGATTCTCCTCCTGTCTAGCAATCATTCCTAAGTATGCAGATTGCTCTGAACACTGCAATCTCACTGTTCAAGCATACAGATGCAGAACTCAGGGCTTCATATCACAACTTTGTCACTGGATCCGTACTGTATGAGCGAAACCACTTCACCTCCACAACTAGAGTGGCTCCCCCACTAGCACCAGATTATTTGATGTTTAGAGGGCTTGTAAAAAATGAAGCCGTTTCTCAATAGGAAATCACTGAATTCTAACTCCAATTCCGTTTTTTGAAAGTCCAATGATATTTCATTCTGCAAAGGAAGATCACAGTTTGCACTTAAAAATTCCGTATCTGAATTCTCTCGCACATCAGAAGAATGTACACCTAACATCACTGTTAAAGTGCAGATTCGTTATATTTAATCTGCACCCACAGCATTATCATCACCTGAACAATTAAGACTCCTGAACCTGAGAGCTTCTATTCAGTGTTTCCCACGATGGGCCTCTTCATTGCTAAAACTCCAAACTGTACAAAAAGTAAAGCCAGGCAAGGTATGAGCACTTGCTGGTAGCTAAGGCTGTGCCTAATCTCCTAAAATATAATTTCTCTGAAGACCAAAGCATCGCTAATCATACAAAGCATGCCTTTGCCCTAAGTGTTTTACTGAAAGTGATTAAGTATTATTTATAGAGTAGGTGTAATTGTAAAACTTGGGCTTATTTTATATATTTAAATCTTTGTCAAACCAGAATACTTGTGAAAGTTATAAAACAACTATGTTTGCTACCCCCATTATAGCAGGGGAAGCCTGAGACTTTCTGAAAGCCTCTACATATTTCCCACAATTTAAAAGCCTTGCATCTCAGGCAAAGTAAAGTGTGTGGGGAGAGGTAACACTGTAGGTACTAAACACAAGTTCCACATTTTTCTTTTAATTGCAAAACAAATTTGGACTTGATTATGCTTCTGGGTAAGTTTCTCCTCCTTCCCACCACCCTGCTCATGCTGTATTCCGGCTCCCAGTCCAGTATCCAGTGAATGAAAGGCTTCGAATAAACAGGTTTTTCCTGAAAGGATGTTGCTGTGTGCTGCCCTGATCATCTTTTACAGCTTCACCCGGGAACAATAAGAAAAAGCTGGAAAAGTTAAGTGACACACAGCATCGGGGTTCTTTTTGGGAGGGAGCACTTCTGGTTTAGTCAAACTTGAACTTTTGTTTTTTAATTGTTAGAAATCCCAGACCTTTATAAACATTTCCAGTAACATGTCTGATTCTATTTTAGCCACACATTAAGTTTTTTATGTATCTCCTAGAAATTATTTTCCACGATATCTTTTGTTCTCAGTCTTTGTGCTGAGCTGCTAAGCATGCAATTTTCAAAGCAAAATGCTTAATAAGAGTACTCCTTTTAATCTTAGGAAAATACAAACATAATTCAAATAGCTTCTAACAAAAGCTCTCTTTAAAAAGAAACCCTGAGGTCAAAAACGCACAGGAGGGCCAAAGCCAAAGTATTAACGTCAGTAGTAAGTTTATAAAACAAGAACAGTGCTAACTTCCACAGCACTTAACTTGTGCATGTCATACCACATTAGAGTGCTTCTAATTCCAGAGATCGGTAGCTGTGGGGAACAGCACACCAAATACTAATTACTGCTGATGTACTCATAGAAAAATAAGTGAACAGATATTTAAAAATCCAACTTCACACATTTATTCTATTTTTAAATGATAGCTTGAAATTTCTTGGAACAATTGCTGCTTCTAGAATAAAAATAAAATTCTGAGAAACAAGTAGACTCATTTTATGCAACCAGCCACCACGATTTATGAAAAGGTTCCTCAAAAACAAAGAGTAAATATTCAATAAAGAAGCAGGGTAAAGAAACTTATTTGTGAAATTCCTTCAATAGGAAAACTTGGCGATTGCATTCAAAAGGTTCTTCTTTTAATACCAGTTCCCTGTGAATTTGTTTAATGCACTTATTAAATCAACCCATTTCTATGGGCAAACAGATCATGACGTATAGCTCGGAATTAAAACACATTCTGCAATCACGTATGTGTTTGCTCAAACATTCCATATCTGCCTGGGGGAAGAAAAGTCTCTCTGGCACAGACCCTCAATGGATTTGGAATGGGTTATATACCTGGAAACTAGCCACTGTGGAAGAAAGGAAAAAACATTTTGAGCAAGTGGATATAATGAACTGCTCTTATGTACAAAATTCTTTGAAATGGGCAGTTATTTTCAAGCCCGATTCCAGGAAGAAGCAGGAATTATTTTTAAGCATTTTTACAGACAGCTGAGCACTATTGCTTAACTTGCTTGTGCCTGCAAAGATCAATTTTAAAAACATCGTCACGCATTTGAAGATGAGATCTGGAAACCTGGAAATGCCTATCAAAGCAAGATTTATGCATTGCATAACAGGCAGGATGTTCCACTCTCATGAGGAAGTGCAAGTACACAGCAAAAGGGAAGCCAAAACAATCTTGAGGGTGATGCTGCTGTAAAATGCAATTACCGAGCACTCAGTTCGTCGGTGCTGCCAGGAGAGAAGTAGATGGAATTATTTACAAAATCAGTAACTTTTTAATATGCAATCATCACAGTCAAAGCATTTTCATTTATTAATTCTCAGAGAAGGCTCTTATATCCAGAAGACTCACTTTTCTTTTTTTTTTTTTCCCATTTTTTATTCAGGAACTATTTTTTGGTTTGGAGACCATTTCCTTTTCAAATGAACACACAAAGAACAATGGCTTTTCTCTATTCAAAAGATCTCTGAAGGGGGAAGCTTGCCCAGCAGCTAAAGCACAATATCAAAACTTAATTTCATTAACAGATCTGCTAACAGTCTTCTCTGACCTTGCTTCCAGTTCCATCTCTGCAACAAGAGGTTCCTACAGACTTGCTACTTCCGAAATGTTGCGAAGAGAGAGAATTCCAAATGAAAAACACAACGTTTTACATGCAGTTCAGTATCAAGCAAGCAATCATCAAATTGCAGGGTTATCAAACAGCTCACCACTGTATTTTCCTTTTATCTGCACCGTTTGGAATGCCCACTTCATCAAGAGCGTGTAAGGGCCGCGGCCAGACACATGTGAAGTGGGCAGTAGTTCACACTAGTGGCTTTATAGGGACATTATGCAACGTTGTCCTCTCCAAAGAGGAAATGAGCACTTACACTTGGTTACCCTGAGATTTCCACCAAAAACACAGACTTCTGTGTTTCACAAAGCTTTGGAGTAGAGACAACCTTTGAGAAGAAAAAAACAAACAAACAAACAAACAAAAAGTGATCCCCAAATATTTGCAATTGCTGGTTTTCACCTTGCCTTCTAAAGAAAGTAATTTTCACTAGATTGCAGCAACAATTGTTAATGATTTAAGCAGCAAAACATAAATATTAAATGAAAGGGAGAGTTGTATCAAATTACTCCATTATGTTCCTGCAGCAAAGACAGCTTTTAATTATTTCCTAAATAGGAATCTAAGAAGATTCCAGTAACAAAATAGCTTTGTCCAGTAGATGATTGCATCATCAAGGATACTTCATATAGAAATATATGCACGAACACAAACGTACCAGGAGCAAGACTCCTTATTTCTGCTTTGAGTCAAGCAGACAATCAGCGTAATCAAGAAAAAAATAAAATGACAAAGGTCAAATTTGACATCATTTGTTTCCAGCGATTCAAAAATTCAGTATGCTTTCAAGGCACAAATGACTCAGTGACCACAGGAGCTAAAGATAGATTTATAGATTTTATACCTCAAAAAAAAAAAAAAAAAAAAAAAAAAAAGAGTTATAAAAAGCACTTGTCCAAGATGGCTTCAAAATTAATCAGCATCTTTCTAGGTCTGCAGTGCTGAAGTCCTGGTTTGCTGCCCTGCCCTTTTCTTCACAGAAGTGATAGTAACAGACTGGAAAGTACTTCACTCCAACACTTTCCTTTTCTTGGCATGAAAAAGTGTCAGACTTGGTCTTGACATGTACAGCTTCATCTCAGCGTTTATGTAAACAGATAACAACATGCTACACAGAAATTATTCCTTTGCCCTGATCTAAATACGTGTGGCTGCTATTTCACGTTTGGAACACAGGCCAGAAGTCAAGGCTGACTTTGCCAATTTCCTGAAATCTCCTTGATGTCAAACCAAGCACATTTCTACTGCTGCCTATACATTTGGGCCTTAACACAGCAGCAGCAAGGACACACTTGATCTCATTCTGTCACTCTGACCACCAGCTACGTGTCAGGGGAGAGAATGAATTAAACCACGAGCCAAGTCTCGCCGCAGCCAGGCTGAAAAAAGACCGACTCCAGCTGTGTCCCTTTTTCTAATGGTGCCAGTGTATAAATTTGGTATGCTGGACACAGGTTCATTATATTAATTACAAGTCCTGACATTAAAATCAATTCTGACTACGCATTCTAAATTTGCAAGGGCTCTACCTGACACTGAACCAGCCAGGGGCTCTGCAGGAGGAAAACAAGGTCTCTAATGGAAAGTTATTGCCAGCAGCTGCTCCGGTGTCAGAAGCTGCACAGGCAGCCCCTGTGAGCCAAACACAAACTCAAAGAAGAGCTGCTCCCGAGTCTGAATCCTCAAAGTCACAATTAAATGGATTTATACCTCTTTCGGGTGGTTTATAACACGATAAATATTACTCAGTTTTTATCTACCCATCTTTCACCTTATTTTAAAGCAGGTCGCCCTGGTTCTTAAGGCACGGCCAGGAATACTGCAATCCTTTTGAAATTGTTGCTTTTGCACTTATTTGAAGATCTTGAAAAACAGCCCAGCAAAGGTAAAAGAACTTTTGGGTTTTTAGATTCACCCCAAAGGAGTTTACAAAAGGCACACACACACACACACACGAAAGCTCGGTTTAACCAGCAGTCGGATGAAGAGTACTTCTGGTTTAATTTTTACTGCAAATTAAGTTCAATATTATACAGTTCTTTCCAAATTCATAAAAAGTCAGCCCAGAAGGAGAGGTTGAACTGCCAGACAACCTGTCTCCACCCAGGATAAGGCCACATTAAAATATAGGAGACACCAACTGAAACTCGTCCACATCTATTTTTGGTGATGGCCTGTAACCAAAATTTTCTGCCATTACTGAGGAAAGCAAACTGTGTCAATTAGCATCAGGCAAAAAAATTCAAAGTTTCCAAAAAATGCTACAAAAATTGTGCTGCAGGACACCCCCATGCTGTAAAACAAAATCCAATCACTTCATACATTTTCTCAGACGCGGATACTTCAGAAGGCCTCTGATTTTTCAGGCTTCGTCAGGCGAGGTCTGGGTTTTTTCCTTACTCCTTTGTGTAGCTGTACTTGCTGCTTGTAGCTAAATTTGTTCGCCGCCTGTTCCTGAATGGGAGTATCAAGCTGAAGGACACTGGCTACCACAGGTGTCTGGTGGGCAACCGATCTTTACGTGACTACCACTATTCAAAACAACCCCGTGATTCACAGCTCCCAGCGCAATTCACACCGTGACATTTTCACTTAACCACATGGTACTTCTTTTTTTGGTTGCAAGCACAGAAGTCATACAATAAGATGGTGATGTTCAACCCCCCACACACACCAACCTCCCCCCCACACACACCCTTTCCAGGGCATTTTAATGCACTTATGTGTTATTTTTCTTACGGTTATAACCGAGTATATGCTCACCTGAAAAGGAAAAATGTTGTCAGCTCTATTCAAACTGTCTTCCATCCACGATTTTGGAGCAAAGGCTGAGCTGGGTCGAGCGTATTTCTGCAACTGGATGTGATTACTTGCAAAATTCTTCTTCAAGGGCGAGATGGAGTTCAGGGGCGTTATCCCTCCGTTCAGTCCCCTGCGGTGGTCTCGACCTTGGGACCCACCCCACCCACCGTATCCACCGCCACCAGGGCTCCATGAAGATGGTGTAGGCGATGGACTTTGGTAGCTGCTCCATGGAGAAGGTGGCTTGTTAAGATTATTAGCCAAATGAGGCAACTGATTAAAAGCAGCATTTCTATGTGTGAATGGAGGTGGATGAGGACTTGCAGGAGACCTCCTCTGTTGCTGATGCTGATTGTGATGATGCTGAAAATGGGGGTGATGAGGGTGGTGTTGAGAGAGGGGTCCAATTTGGGGGGAAAAGCTACCACCAAAGCCAGGGCTGACGTGGTGTGGAAAATTCTGAAACAGCAGAGCACCATTATTAGCTGAGGCAGTAGGGACCCCTCCCTGGTGAAAAAAACTTGCATCTTCATTGATTATTGTAGAAGAAGAAGGAGCTATAGCTGCAGACCAGTTACTAAAACCGGTCAGAGAAGATGCAGTGGATGTCAAGGGCTGCGTCGAAGTACCAAGCCCCGAAGCCTCTTGATAATCAAATCCTGTTAACACCGGCGATTCTATTCTGATTTTCTCCTTTCCATTGCCGTTCTCTGAAGAATTATCGCCCTGGTTTTCTTCAGTTTTAGCTTTCTCAGGTTCAGAGAGCATGCCTGCTTCCTGACTTTGACCAGGGGAAAGCTGCTGTTTTTCTAGGGACTCTTGCTTTTCCTGTTGCTGAGTTTTAGATTTTTCTGACCCCAGAATCTCATCCTGAATGTTATGGGCAGCTGGAGCAGGAAAGAGCCAAGCTGACCCAGCACTACTGCCATTGGCAGCTGTGTTATTATTTATAAAAGCAGCAGGGCTGGGGGTTGCATTTTGATGATGGTGTGGAGGCTGCAGATGTGGATGAAATCTGACTGGAAAAGCTGACTTATTTCCAGTGTTGTTTTGCACTAACACTCCAAACCCGTAATCCCCCATTTATTATATTTAGGGTTTGAATCCTCCCTGTAAGAACAAGTCGATGTTTAGTGTTTATCTCGTCCTCTTCTGAGGTGAGATCAGTAAGAACCCTGGCTTTAGCTAGATATTCCAGTTTCTCCCTCCACGCTTTTTATTTCAGATTTGGATAAAGACGTTTGTTTTTTTGCAAAAGATAGATCTCTTCAGCTATTTAAATGTGTCAATTTATGTCCGTTTCCTTCCTTTGGCCAGGAGGAAGGGGAAAAAAAATAAATCTTTGGTTCACAAAATAAGAGGTTTCCTTTTTCTACAGGAAATGCACAGCAATGAGAGAATAAGCTTCTGGGAAATAAGGATAAAGAGATTCTAACTATCCTGTTTTTTTCCTCCTCAGCAGCCTTGACTCGCCCATAAATGAGTTAAGAGGGAGGAAAAAAAATATATATATACAATGATGTCTGGTCCCCTGACCCCTTGGCAGCAAAAAATAGATTTAAATCTGGAATAATTTAATACATCTCTATAATCTAATATATATTTGTGTCCTGTTCAAAAAGAGTCTTTGCTGTGGGTAAAGGAAAAATTTACCTCAGGACCTCAGCATTCAGAAGGGTGAAAAGGAGGAGTGAGTTACAGAAGAGGCTTTTTCCCGTGCTGCTGGGTTTAACCTATTATATTTAGTAATAATACACGCTCTGTGTGTGTGTGTGTGTGTGTGTGTGGTTGTTTAAAGGGGTAAGATCTTATCTCAGGAAATTAGTATTCTCTGTGTGTTGGGTGGGGAGTGAGTTGTGCAGGAGAAGGGTGGATTCTTGATGCTGCTCCTTTCGGGCTGGGTTTCTGAGCTCGCCAGACTCGCTTCTTATTTATGATCCAATATGTGCGTGTCCTTCATATGAGTCCCGGCTGTCCGGAGAGGAAGATTTTCATCTCAGAAATCAGCATTCAGCGTTCGGGAAAAGGGAAGGGAGGGGAGTTGTGCAGGAGGAAGGGGAAGGAGGTTGGTTTTTTTTTTTCTCCTTGCTCTCACGGCTGCTGGGAGGGTGGTTTCTGGTGCGGGGCTCGCCTCTTTCCACCGAGATAGGCGGGTTCCCCGCGGAGCCTGGCTGCGGGGCCGGGTGGATTTGCGGGTACGCCTTATTCCTCCTCAGGGGCTCGGCATCCAGCGGGACGGGCTGGGTTCGCCAGGCCCCGGCTCTGTCTGGGGTGTCCCCCGCGGTGTCCCCCCTCCCTCGCAAGAGTCCTGCTGTCGGGGGAAGGCAGGAGGGAGATTATTTTTTTTTACCTCAGGAGAGGAGCAGCCTCCAGCAGGGAGGGGAAGGTGCAGGCGGCGGGGGGCCGGGCTCCTCTCTCCCCCATGGAAGGTGTTTAACCGGTTCTCCCAAATCGCCCGGAGATTACGGAACGGGGTCTCGGCCGCTGGACGCCGCGGAGGGGGGGGCCCGGCGGACTAACCGGGGCGCGATGTCCGGCGGCGGCT
>VXBJ01001595.1:549235-616524 GCA_013400055.1 Nycticryphes semicollaris | reverse complement strand
GGTGGAAGGAAGGGGGAGAAGGGGAGGTAGGGCCGCCGCGACACCGTCTCCGGGGAGTCGGGAGGCGCTTCGGTAGCCGGCGAGCCTGGCCGCGACGAAGCCTCCNTTTGGTAGGGGCAGAGAACAACCTGCCTGGGGGCGGCCAGCTTTGTTGTGGGCGCGTCGCTCCGCAAGCTTGGGTAGCCATCCTAAGTAAGGGCAAAAGGTCAGAGGGATGGCCGGCGGGCCGACCATCTTGGGCTGAGTTCCCGCCGCCCGCTGCCATCTTTGTGCAGGGCAAGTCGTTCCCCTCGGCGGAGGGATGGCGGCGGGGCCGGGCTCTGACAGGTCTGGTCGGGTGGGAGCACCCCAAGCCGATGGCCAGTGACAGGCCTTCCCTGCTGTGATGTCGTGGCTAATACCTCACAGTCAAATCCCACCCAAAACGCTGCTGTTTGTAACAGCCTTATGTGCCCGGGGTCTGAGTGAACCTGCTCTGGGCTGGGCCATGGCTGAGCCATCTTGCTTGTGGAAGGGAAAGTCAGCAAAATAACGTAGCACAAGGCTCAGGGCAACTTATGTAGAGAAAATACCACAACACCCGACTCCTGCTTGCTTCTTAGCTCCTGAAACGTGGAAGCGGGACACCATCAGAGAGGGTCATATTAAAAATGTGTGAAAAACTTAGGGAGTTTTCCAAGATGGTCATTCTGAAATTCTTTCGAAACTTGCTCAGGTATTTTAAAGGCTTTCCCATATAAGTTCTGTTATATTGGTTTTAAAAAAGGCAAAAAGCTAATAAGTGAAAGATGCAAACGGATATGAGGCAGCTTAGTGAGCAGTAAATCAGAGTTATTGCGGGGTGGGTCCCACTGCAGGGCCCCCTCCTCACCCGGCACCAGGGGAATTGCTGCCTCTCCTGTGGGCACAAGAGGGACTTTTCTGGTTTTCAGCTGTATTTGTCGATAAAGAACAAGTTTTGAGCAGCAGCAGCCAGCAAGCCTCGTCTTTCGGGATGATGGATGAGGCCATTACGACATTTTAAGCACTATTTATAGAGGTGTTTATGGGGAGGGGGATTACAGAGACATCTGCCCTGAAGTGCAGCTCTCGGAGCTGGAGTGGTGGTGGGATGAGAGGAGATTTGTCGCACTATTCTGATATCTTGAACTTTCTTGTAGCTCGTGAAGTGCCTCCTGGACCACCGTAGCTTCACCTCAGCCTGGTGGAAAACTGGCTGGAGCGTGTGATACCCGAGGATGGAATTGTCCCATTGAGAAATTCCGTCCCAATAACCAACACAAAGGCCCTCCTTTCTAATTTCTTTTAGGGAGTTCTGGATTGAAAGCAAATGCATATTATAGCAAGTTGAACAACATAAAATATTGATTCAGCATGTGAGCACTACTTCATCACGCATGGCAAATCTGTGTAAAAGCAATGGGCTTGGTTGTCCTCAGCTGCCAAGCAATGCAGAGTGAGATTCCAGCTCTACTTCTGCTGTGGCTACAAGAGGACTCACACCACGCATTGCACACCCAATTGGCTTTTTGTATATTCAGTTACATGGGCTATGAGTCCAAACCACGAGTTCAGAACTGCGGTGTGCTTTAAAATGTATTCTTGCACAGGAATGTGGATTGTTCAAGAGCAGGTGGTCATAACTTTTGTCTACTACAGATCTGATTAGTAAAATCCCAGTTCATTACTGGGATGGGTGCCCTTTTTGCACATCTACAAATTAAAATATGCAAATAAAATATAGTTCAAAATTAAATAAAAAAAATAGTGAAAACAAAATAGCTATATGTAGATACACCAGTAGAAAAATCAAGTGGAAAAGGAAGCATGCAGAGATGTTTCCTGAGGATTTTTCCTTTAGTGCAGTGTCCACAATTACTTCCTCCAAGACTCTTTCCAGCTTACTCAGTCACCTGATTGTAAGTTTGGATGTTACAAGTATTTTTACCAAACCCAGTATTTCCTAACAATTTTAATAAACTATTTTCTTTGCAACCCTATATGCTTGGTTCCATGTGTGAAAATAGAACTTGTTTACATATGGTGAAAACACCATTGTTTGTGAACATGTAATTACTGGGTTGTAATTTCCCACTTTGTTTACTGTTTGCAACCTGTGTGAGCCCATCTAATATTAAGTGTTATTTTCCTCTGTATTTTGCTAGTCGTACTGTTGTTATCATCATCATCATTGCCAGGGCTAACAAACACTTCTATCAAGCAGCTCGGAACCTGGCTCCAGGAGTGGATTGCTATTACATGAACAGTTTGGGAAAGACTGAGTAGAGATGGCCATAATTTGATTTCGGGCACACCCCTGCAATGCGTTAGGCTAGATGCAGATCGACTGGAGTGACAGGAGTAGAACTTCCAAAATCTGACTTCAGTCACTTTGCCTGACAAACACGGTTTGCTGAAACCATGGGAGGTTTCTTAATGCCTGACATTTTGATGGTATCAGCTGCCCAGCAGGATTTGTGTCATTTTAGGAGGGAAAAAATGCCTGAACAATATACAGGGATTGCAGTCGCTACATTTAGTTGCAAAGGAGAATAAATGACTGTAAGGAAAGTGAGTAGTGTCTATAAATAAGTGCGTTTAACAGCCTGCGAGGAAGTTGTCACTTCGATGGCTGGATGATGTAAAGAGTCTCAAATAAGGAGTCTGAGCTTTATTTGGAATGCATGAAGACCAACAGGATTTTTTATTATTTTTTTTTAATTGTCACATAAGTCTTGCAGCAACTAACCATGAAATTAACAACATGGTTAGCTTAAAAATTTGTCAAGCATTTTAAAATTTGTTACTTTTAATAGCAATAGACTTTAATTTGCCACCTTCTTTTCCAGGACAGAATCTTCTTTTCCCAGCTGTCTAACAGTGCAAAACAAGCTCGTGTCCATGGAGTGATGAGGATATTATTGTTGTTGCTTTTCATTACAGATAAATTAAAATAGTGGCAAGCATTCCGACAAACTTTCTTATTGCTCTAATTCAACATAGAGCTAACGGTATAAGGAAGATTTTTTTTTTTGAAGTCCCTCAAGCCATAAACTCAAATCTTTGCAAAGTCAAAACAACCCTTTATCATGTAACAAGTGACACTGATTTTCCTGTAGCTTTTACCATGACCTAACTTTTGGATCAACTTGAAACATAAGATCCAAATAATAAAAAACACACACACCCTTGGGCATCTAAATAATGTGAATCTAATTTAGTAATTTAATCCTACATTTCCCTTTACCTCAGCAATAAATATCCAATGAGATTTTCAAGAAAATGGAGAAAGAAAAGAGTCTTCCCAGCAGCATTCCTTCACGTACCGCGATGAGATTGAGTGTCCAGATTTGCTGCCACATTCACCTGCAGCTCAGGCATGATGTATCTAACACCTTCCATCCAAAAGGGGTTTCCGACTGAATTGCACTTGAAGTGCTTTTAGTCATTATGATACCTTGTACTAATCACTATAAGCACCTAATGGATTCATTTCTGGAAGCAATTTAACTCCTCTGGCTACCTTACAGGAGAGGATTCCCCCGGCCACCCCGGCTGACATCGTTGGGCAGCTTTAGCTGATGACTGCCAGTGGCACTGGGCACTGAGCACTGGGCAGGCTCCCCCCAGAATCAGCCTCCAGGACAGCAAATCCTTGACAACCTTTTCACCAGGAGACTAAGTCACAAGTGGGAACATATTGCTTTCCTCTGAGGACTAGATTTTTTAGCCTGCTTTTATTCTGACAGTAACACGTCACCCAGTAAGTGCTCGGCTGTGATTCGGGTCACAGGCAAAATCGAGGATGGCTGAACTGGTGTAGAAAATCTGTTTGCTCCCTTCTACTCAGTCAGAAACAAACTTGGGATCTGTGGTTTTCCTGGGTCTGGTGGGGCGCCCATTCAACCCTTCAGCGTTACACACCCAATGAAACATAGAAAAGGGGAAAATCTTCAGGGCTAAACAGAACAATTTTGTCAGGGGGCACATGTAGCCTTGATAAGGTTGTATGACTCATAAGATGTGGATTCTTTAATGATGATTTAATAGACTTGGCTCTCAAATACACTAAACCTGGCAAAAATGGAATCCCCAAGAAGAAGCCTTTCCAGCTCAGTCACCCCCCTCACCCTGGGAGACTCCAGGAGAGCAGATGTGCGGTTTGTGATATACCCTGGGTGTTATCAAATCAAGGTCCTACTGAGCTAAGGAGTGAAATGACTTACAGAGCTCAGAAGGAACTCCTTATGGAAAACGCCTTGCCAGCAACCCTCTTTTTTTTAAAAATCAAAGGCCTGTCAGCTCTCATGCATCTGCTGATTGCAGCTGTCATGGTGTCATCTGGAAAGAAAGGTGAACCCTTGGTGACTCAACACGCAAACTTCAAACGTTAACACTGCACACTCTGCCGAGTACAGGAACCTCAGTCTGATGCACCTATTTAACACTCTCAGTGGGGAAACTGAGAATTCATGTCTCAGTGCCTTACAATTAACAAAAAAAAAAAAAAAAGAGCAGAAAGAGGATAAGAATCTCTTCTCTAGGAGCAGAATTATCACCTGTCTCTTATGTACCAAAAACTGTAACAAGGCCTGATATTTTCTTGAATGTCAAAAGCCCTATCAGGATGTCCAGATCTCCAGTTTTAGATTAACAATGGTTGCTTTATCTTCTCCACACAATAGTCTACAACATAGTGAGCACAATTCAGTAAATAAAATAAAAAGCCAAAATTAAAACTGTATTTACAGCACAAGGACCTTAGGAAGGGTGCACTTGGCTATTCTAAAATTCAAAGGGATCATTTATGGTATTATTGGCCACTCAGGTGTGTTCCTCCACATTATTTTAGGTCTAATGTATCAACATAAGACGCGGGACTTGCTCACGTTCAACAGTAATAAAGGCAACCAACAGACCTGAAAAGCTGCATCAACATTTTATCCTAAACAACTGCTCCAAGAAGGCTGAGCTAAAAACTGGAGGCAAGCTGTCAGTAGCTAATATTAGCCTACACATAGAGAAAGTTGGTTTTTTTTTAATTTCAGAGCGATTTTCAAAGACTGCAGAAAGACTCCCGGCCGCAGAGAAAATCCAACAGTTCACTTTTTGCTGATGCAGCTGCAACTCCTGTTTGCTAGATCGTATCTCAGCTTGGTCATTGCAATATCAAAGTATGATTTTATAAACCTGGTAAACCATTTAACTCTTGTGTAAAACACATTATACATGCTAATGGCTTCATTTGGCTAAGCTGCCCTCGTCATTTTTCTGCAACTGGATGAAGGTACTATATATTGATAGACTCTCATACGTTAAGCAACCCCCTAATGGAATACATTGCCTTGGAGTCTTTAGTCTTTATGAAAAAATCCTTATCACTGCCCAGAGAACTATTTTGTGTGCAGTAATTATGTAATATTAATGAACAATATTAAGGACAACTGTATTTTCCAGCCCTATTCTTTGTATGGAATGTACTTTAGAATGACCTGACACTGCAAGAATGCCTCTAGCTTCCATGCCTCATGTAAAATACAATAAATTCATAAATAATTTAGAAGAGGAAATAGGTGGTGTTGCGAAGGCGGTGGTGTTCTTACCATGGTACTTCAAAACCTGGCGATGTGACCTTTGGAAATTCTTTTTTCATTTAAGGATACTGCTCCCTCAAGCTGGATGAAAAATTCCACAGAGATACAGGGCTTTAAAATGGAAATTTGAAAGCTAATTTTATTTCTGAAATTGCGGAAGGAAAAAAGTACATGAGGGGTATCTTTTTGCCCACTGCAGGTTTTCACAGAGCACCTCACCTATCCCTGTGCTGAGACTGGATTTCTGAAGCTGAAAGTTCCTAAATTTCAAGCACAGCTGCACCACAGCACTGCATCCAGGGTGGGAAGCAAGAGGGAGATACCTCTCTGGCGCCTGCTCTCTATGCTCAGGGCTCCCCAAAACCCTTTCAAGACTGCCACAAAGGCAGTCACCCTGTGGGCATTGCTTCAGGCACAGCCTCGGGCACAGCCAGGCTGCTCCTTCCCAAATATCTGGGAGGCTGAGCCAGGACAGCCTGTCCATGGGCACACGCTGTGTCCAAGAGGCATCTGGAAGGCAGTTGTTGTTCCATACATTTAATGGGAAAGGAGCTGTTTATACTATGGAGACTCAGCTTCTCAGTCTCTCTGGGGTTTTTTTTGTTGTTGGGTTGTTTGGGGTTTTTTTTTTGTTGAGTTGTTGGTTTTTCCCATTTCTAAAATAAGCAGTTATTTAATTCATATTAATAAAGGAGGAAGGCATCAGGGCTCTTGAAAGGCCAATTAGTCAGGGCTTACAAAGTCCACTGGTGCTAAGTATAATTTTTCTGCAACTCAGTGACACTTTCATTTCTCAAAATAAGATTTCATAGCCTATTCATTTACAAAGTGGGCTAGTGCCTTTGGGTATTTGGGAAGGGCAAAAAGACAAATTGAAAAGGACCAAATAATTTAATTTCAAAGTGCATTAAGCACACACCTTCCAATTTTCTGACTAAAATGTTCATCGCCTTTTTCCAAAGAGGTTTGTATCCAGGACACAGAAATAGTTTGTGGATTTTGGATTCCTGAAATACTTAACAATGCCATTCAGGGGAAAAAACACTAGCTTCTTGTCCTAAAAAACCAGGTTCACGTGCGAAGCATTAATGAATCCAAGTGACAGCTTAAGGATAAAAAATAGCATAAGATCCCCCAAATGTCAGCTAATCAAACCTTTTCAAGAACAGAATTTCTGAAAAGTGTGGGACATAAGAATGAAAAGAGCAAGAAAAGCAATATGAAGAGTCTCATTCAGAGTGACCAAAATGTGATCAGTGCTTTTTTTTTTTTTCCCACCTGGGAGCCCCCATGTCCCTTCCCCGGCAGCGTGTCAGGATGTGGCCCCGGGGCTGGGTGCTCTGTCTCCAGCCCAGCACCTGGGCTCCTTGGCTCATTTCAGAGCATTGCTTGCTGGAATCTGTAGTCTCCAGGCTGCATCTCCATTATTAAAAAGGAGAGCAGTGGTAATCTGCTCCATTTTAGGCAAATTAAGTGCAGCTCTTTGGCTCTTGGCACATTCCCAATAGGGCTCTGAGATGAGCACAATTCTGCAAAATCCATGAAACTCAGAGCCTAAGACGGCTACTAGTCCCCCTTCCCCTTGCAGATAATGCAAAGTCCTCTGCTGGGGTACTTCACAGGGGAGAGACATATTCTGTATGTGCCTAATGAACTTTGGTTTTCTATGGGCTAAGGGGACGAGTTAAGAAGAGAGAGTTTCGGTCTTACCTCGGAGTTCTCTACCTTAGGGTGTTCGTGTTGTATTTCCACTGGCGAGGGGGCGGGGGGTGGCGGGGGCACGTTGCAAATTCAGCGTTCCCCTCCTTCTGCCTTGGAGGGGAAAGAGGGTGTGTTTCCACTGACAGAGTAGAATGAACTCATGCTTTCCAATTTTTCCCCATGTTAGGAAATAGGTCCTGTCTCATTACTGGTGACAGCACATATTGGTAGGTCATAGAGCAAAGGGAGAGCCTTGCGTAGAACAGCTGGGGCCCAGAGCCAGAAATCTCATTAAAGTAAGCTGCTGCTATTTCCAGCCTGTAATAGAGCTTTGGAGCTTGATTATATTCAGTGAAAGCAGGTCATTACAAACACAGTGCTTTTTGCATATTATCTAAATTGAAATAATAATATGTTCTCTCCTTTCATGTGCTATATTGATAAATCCCAACTTATGAATGAAACATGTTGATTAGTTAGTTAAAAATAATTAGTTCCATATTATGCCTCCAAGTTTAAGGCTTGATTAGTGCAAACAAATAACTTTTCTTGATAATAAGTCATTTGCAGATTATTCTCTTAAATGGAGCACACAGGCATAAAAATAATCTGCAGCAATAAATTGTGTTGTTTGTTGTCTCTTTTCTCTTTGACTTGAAATATAACAGTACTTTTAGAACTTGAGAGACAGAATATCTATGTTGAGATTCTGATCTCAACAGCAATTGCCGCAATACAACTCTGGTGTTATTTGATTGAGACGACGACAGCATACCAGATAAGAATGTGACCCATAAGTGTTCTTTGATTCAATCTTTCTGGCCATGTAGTCCCAAAAAACCAACAATTATTGCTTACAGTGACTGAAAATCTCACTCTGCTTAGCTTCTCATTATTTCACCTGCATTTAAATATTCTGATATTTGCATCAGAACCGAGCTAAGGAGTGGTTGGTGGCTGTTTAGGGTTTTGCTTAGTAGTGGTAGCACTAGATAATCTTTTCCATTCTTTTGAAGGAAAATAAAACCTGTGTGACCATCCTGGTCACCAGTTCACTGAAGCCAGCCTGATTCAAAAATGTCTGTAAAGCTTAAGCACAGCCCTGAATGTGAACATTCTCCCAAACCAGAGCTCAGGGCAGGCATAAGGACAAAGTTTTTTTCTTAGCTTCCCTGGGACTCTTCTCACATTGGCAAAAGATTGGCAAAAGTAACTGATTACAGGAGACATCCACTAAAGGAAGGCTCTACACTGAAAGACCATGGTACGTGTACTATAATAAAATTGGGGAACATCTTGGTAAAAAGCCTCAACTCTGTTGATACTACTGTCTCTGCCGTTGCTCCCACCTACAGAGCCTCCCTGGTGGAAAGTTATGGCTCTCAATTATCACTGTGAAAATCCAGCCCTATTTTGGGAGTGCTTGTAACTTGTAGCAGTCATCTACGGTGTGGGAGTTTGACGGGGTTGTTAGAGAATATCAGCCTTCGTATTTAGGCGCTGGAGCATGACAATTCTAGATGAGGCAAATAATACACTTTTGTAAAGCATCTTTAAAAAACACTTTCATTCCTGTTTGACAGGAAAACTTGCAAAGCCTGGGAAGGGAACAAAACCCATGCTCCATTCGCCCTCTTTCCAGATTGCCCTCAAGACCCAATTCAATAGCAGTGGCTGTGGTATGGACACTTGTCCACTGGTGGCTGAGACCACCAGCTTACCCATTATACCTAATCACCAAAGAGCCAGTAGCTAGAAAATGCTAAATCTCTATTGCTTTGTGAAAGACCTGAAGTGACTTACTGGTTAAAAACTCCAATCCTTCCCAATCCTCTCAGAGGGCACTTACTGAGAAATGGTAATGGGTTACAGTCTCAGCGTGCTTTTAAAGCACTCAATGTCAGAAAAAATGGCATTAACCCACTCTCCTGCCCATATTCTGGACCTGATTCTCAATGCTAATCAGGAGCAATTTCACTGACATGAAGGGAGTTATACAAGACCTGTGTAAAAGTGGAATCAGATCCATGTATCATACATTTAAGATTCCTGGCAAAATATGCTCTATTTACTTGAGGAAATTAAAACATTTCAAAGAGCCTAGATGATTTAAAGGCTATGTTCTTACTTCCTAGAAATTAGAACAGTACATCAGGTAATCAATAAAGGTATAAAACTGTCAAAAATGCAAGCATTGCAGAGGTCAGGAATGGGAAAAACGCAGCTGAAATAATTTCACATAACATACTGGAAAAGCAACATTATTTTTACCAACAGCACTGAGAAACCATTGCAAAAGGCAAGAAACTGATTTAATGGTATGGCAAACAACACTGGTTTCATAAAGCAAATTTTGCCATTTCCATGACAAATAAAACTAAACACAAAATGAGTCTGGTCAGTTAAGCAGTTTGGCTCCCACCTCCCTTGAACTTTAAGAAACTCAGGGAAACGAGCTCTTGGGTTGGGCCCATCTGTATCGGAAACACCGCGCTGCTTTCATACCACATAATCAGCACTTCTTTCACTTCAAATCACAAGCACCAGGCAATGTGGGGTCTGTAATAGAAATTCCTGTTACGTGCAAAGCCTCTCCAGTGTCTTCCTTGAGAAGAGGCTCCCTTAAGACTAATGAAAGTGCTGATTCTGCCCAACAGACCCCGCAGATCCTCCAGGAGGGCTGTAGGAAAGAAGTGGGCTCTTATGCAGGCAGGGAGTCACTCAGCTCCTACCCTCGAATATGAAAGAGCTGCTTGATGAGGCTTGATGAGACTTAGAGGTAAGCAAGAAATTCAAGAAGGAAATAGGTAGGACCTTGAAAGCATAAGCTGGCACGTAGTTGTCTGACTATAATAACTCACAGGTCACTGTATCAGCTTCTGGGCTACTGCAGGAGTACAAAGAGGCTGCTGGAAAGAGGAACAAACCCTCCTCTGTGCTGCTTTTTCCCCTGCACTACAATAAGCCCAGGCTTGTGATGTTTGGCCAAAGAATGGGGAAACCTAGGAGTGACTTTGGACAATACACACTGGTGCTCATGAGTCACTGGCTAATGTTAAAGGCAGATCTACAGTCAGATCTACAGTTATTGGTGTGTATAACAGCGACTTTGTTTGTCACCAGTGGAGCTGCTTTATGCCTGATCCGAGTTTTGCATCACGTATGCTCCTAATGGTATTAAAAGACATTTTTGTGAATGTACAGTGAGGGGAATAGACCCCTGCAGTGTCAGCCTCAGTTTTGAATGGGATGGCTTTTTTGGCTTGTCACATCTTTCTAGTCTCTAAACCTCTGCTTTTGTATTGTAATATGGCGTGCTGTAAATATCTGTAATGGAACAGATTACATCAGCTAACTTAGTGTTGCCAATCTCAATATTAAACTCTGCAGCAGTGAGGAGCCCTGCCCAAAGGACTATGACAAGTATTCAGTTCCCTTTATATTAGAATACAAAGTACAGAATAAACCTACATCATTTCTGGCAACTGATATTACCTGTCAGATAAGAATGGCACAGGGGAAAACAAAGCCAGAACATTGAAGTTCCTTCTCAGAATCGAGAGCCGTGGAGTACTTGATACATGCCCTTCCTGAATTTGCTGTAGGTTAGTAATTTTTGATTTTATTATTTTTTTTTTACCAGTAACTCCCCATCCCCAATACCCAAACAAAAGCAAAAAATAGTTTCCTGTTTCTGCACTCACTGACTCTCCTGAGGGCTTGCTGGCTGCAACAAGGGAGAGAGAGAGATCTGGTGGGATCTTAACATATTTTCACACCATTTCAGATACACAAAAGACCCTGGTAAAAATGCTTAAAAATATGTTTAACATTTTCTTGCGGTTTCCATGCACTCAATCAGCTGCACATCGACTGTGCTGTGCTCACAGCAATTTCAAGTTTGCTTGAGGTTGATTGGGGCCAAATAAAATCCCATTCCTATGAGGTAAGCCAACATTAGGTTCCAGCGAGCTTCACCAGAACTATTGTCCCCGTATTAGACTGTTCATCAGAACTTCCTCTCTTTCAACCCTGACCATGGATATTCCTGGAAGAGACTGCTCAAAGATTTATGTAGCAAGTGTGAAATAATTAGACTCAGTGGAACACAAGTTCTAAAGTGTGGGTGGCATGATTCAGCACTTCATCTTTTTAATGTTAATGATCTGTTGTTTATTTTCTGGTGATTTTCAAGGGAAAAACTGGTCTGACTCCTCTGCATGGGACTTAAAGATTCTGTAACAGGAAAGATAAAGAAGTTGGCAGAACTTCCTGTATCCACCATGCTGTTTTCTGACTGCTACTTGCCACACAGAGATGGCTTCATTTCATTAATATTTAGTGCACATAAATTGCAAACAGCACATTGAGATGCTCTGAGGAACGAAGCAATAAAACACATAAAATGGGACTGCTCAAAAATTATATTGTCTGTTGTACGAATATGGAACCTGTGCCTTTATTTCAGCGAAGGAGCTGGCCTATTGTTTCTATTTAAAATTGGTTGCCATGGTGGTATCATCCGGGCTTTCACCCTGATGGAAACTGTTTGCATCTGTGACGCAGTAGCGCTGGCAACCCAATGTTTGCATCCACCTCTAACACAGGGCTAATTGTGAAAATGGAACCTGAGTGTTTACCTTTGCACGGTAAACAGGTTCCTTAAACGTGCACGTACCTCTTGCTGCGAAAACTGCATGGAAGTGGAGAAAAAAAAAGCAGTTGGTTTGACAGGTTCTGAGGCTGCAGGGACTTCAGGCAAAATGGAAGTGCTGAAGTGAAGCTCCATGACCAGGCTGACCCTTCCCCAGGCGTGAAGCTGGTGCAAGGGCTTGATTTTGCAGCGCCGCATGGAATTTCTGGGAAGGTACAGGTCTGACGTTGTGAGACTGATGGGAAGCCCTGCCTGACATTCAGATCTGCTGATGTGAGAGTCGCTCTCTTCCATTTTCTAATGAGTTTCAATCATTGCCCTCCTTCACGGGCAGCTGGTGATCCCATTCGTTACATGGATGGCAGCCACCACCAGGGTGGAGACAAATGTCTACAAACAATAAAACAGGCTAAAAATGGAACTCTCCATATGCATTTATTTTAGGTGGCAGTTCAGCTCCTGGTCCAAACTCGCTATGGATTCAGGTTTAAAAGTGCCAGAATCTCATGAGGGTTGTCCAAAACTTCACCCTGCTTCCAACTGGGAAAGAAACAAACCCAAGACAGTTCCAGGTCTCTAAGGGACGTTTAGGCTTAAAGCTTTCTCTCTAATTAAAAAAGTTCTCTTGGAATACTAAACGTCATACAAGAACAGATGGGGTTAATGCTCCTCCCTGCATAAGCTGTCAGCACTGTACCTCAAACAAAACAGCATCAGCTTTACTAGCTAGAGTAGCGCTTGTTAAATTGAATTAGATCTGGGGCATTAGTACCAGTCCCTTCTCTTTACCTTTATTGGGAAATCCTCCTTTTCCAGCACATGTGATAAGTGGGGGAGGAGGAACTCAAGAGCAGCTCTGAACAATGAACAAGGACCAAACGTTATCAGCAGGAAAGAAAAGCTGGTAGTGCCAACTCTGTGATGGCAGTTCGTGTGCTGCGGAGCAGGACCCACCTGGGCTTCCCGATCTTTATCCCTTTCCAGTTCCCAAACAAAAAAGCTGGGCAGTCTCCCTTCTGTCTTTCCAGCCAGCATATTGGATTTTAGCTGATGTCTCTGCAAATGCCGATTCTGCTGAGCTGGAAGTGAAAGATCTGCTGAGTAAGAAATTATTAAAACCAAGCAAGAGGCTCCTTGTCTTTCGGTGATGTCAGCGCGACCCTTATCAATAATTGAACGGCTTTTCCAGGAACACAATCTAGAGAGACCAGAGTCTGTGTTACCACGTCTCTGCTGCTTCAGTCCAGTGTTCCAGGAAGGGCTGCTCTCCATGGAGGCAATGTTGTGCCTTTTCTTTATTCCGCAGGCTCCGAAGCCGAGAGCTGAGAGGGTGCTCCCTCTGACACACCGCTTCCCGCCCACACGCTGCCATACTCAGAAGCATCGCAGGCTTGAAATAGGGACTGTTGTGAAAGGGACTGGCCTGTCTGCTGCAGACTGGGGCCCAGTGGGGTGTCTGGAGGGAGAGCTGTGGGTCTGTCACAGTCTCGTGAACCTTCATGGCTGACTTTTCCATTGGAAAGAGGAAAGTTTCAGGTCAGAGCTTCACCCCCGTCACTATCACAAGGACGTGGCGTGGGGAGCAAAGGTCATATCAGAGCACCTGGGTACTAAAGCCAGGAGCTTCCTATAAAAACTGAGAAGTGGATTCCTGAAAGCTCCTTGTTAAAAAGCTGATACCCAAAGGATGGAAGGAAACAGGTGGTTGTATTGCTCTTGCAGAAGAACCCATTCTCTTAAGCCCTCAAAATCAACAGGCCACTGTAAGAAGGGACCAACTTGTAATAAATGCAGGAAAAAAACCAACACAACCACACGATGGGAGAATATCGGGGGTTATACTTGTTTATACAGGTATATTGTGACTGGTACAACCTGATAGCTCTGCTCTCCCGGCAACAGAGCAGACCTTGTGGATTACCCTGATGGCATAAAGGGGCTGGAACCTGTGCCCCACCAGGCTCTGCTTCTCAGACACACTTTGGGTAAGGCCCTGGCCCCTTCTCAAGCTCAGCCTTATCATTACACTGCAATAGGGAGAGGCAGGAGAGAGATTTCCACAGTAAATATTGTATCAGGCAGTCTGGGCTGCTTCAAATGAGAGCAGCTCGTAAGGAGCTACTAAATATAAAATCATCCTCAGGGCAGCTCCAGTTTAAGCCAGGTCATGTCAGAGAAGCACAGAATCTCCTGGATGCAAATAAGATAAAGGCAGGATGAGGAGGAGAATTTGAAGTTTACAATTGAAATTCAAAAAAAACAAATGGAAGGGAAATGCTGTGGAAAGGGAGAGGAGCAAAAAAACCACCAAAAATATCAGAAACATGAAATGTCCAGCATCTGCACTCCTAGAATCTGGAATTTCAAGAACCCTCCAGCACAGTCTCGTGCATTGCTCCCTTACACTGTTCACCTATCCTGCATACCTTGGTGTCCTCTCCACCTTGGAGGATCTTTCAGCTCTTTCTAACCCTTCTCACTCTCCTGGTTTCTTCAGACCATTTCTTCCCCAGTGTTTATATCGTACCCCACAACATATTGAGGCCCTAAAAGCCACTAGTAATAACAATAAATACAATAATTAAATCTTTCAGTAGCAGATCTGTCTTCCATTGCTGTGGTCTAAACTCCACCTACTAAAATGGTAGGAGATGTTCTCTGTGGTTTTCTGGTTTGCGTCCCCCAATTTTGTGGATGGTAGATCTAGACCCAGTTCTGCCCTTTAGACTGGTATAACTTGGTGTCGTGGGGACAGAAGTGTGCAAGAGAAGCAGATCTCCAAAACCCTCAAAACAGACGGAATATCTGGTGGGGTCAGGTTCCTGCTGGATATTATTGAACTAGTTCAGTGATCCAAAACTAGATCTGAACTTTGCTGCTCTGGCCTATATCTGATGGAGATAAAAGATTCTATCTATATCCTTCGGGCTACACGAACTCATTTCTAAGCCGTATTGTGTTTCCAGGTTATATTACACACAGCTGAATTTGATGACTTCTTGCATCTAAACCATTCCTCCACTTTTATCCATGTTTTCAGCTCAGAATACTGCCAGGTCAACAAAATATGGAAATCAAGTATTACCACTAAATGCCAAAGCTTGATGAGGTGACAGCAGGACACTCTACCTACTATTTAATCATATGAGCCAGACCATGCTGACAGGTTTACACATACCTTTGCTGAGCTTCAGTGTCAACACAATTTTATATAGTAAAGGCAGGTCCTCTCTTGCAGTGTACTTGCACCATCCTTGAGGTTGGTGTCCTGGTACTTGCATGTATATTCTCTATTCCATAAGCATGCCTCAGAGATGTTTTTCAAGTTCTCACCATACCCGCCCCAATTGCACTGCAGGTAACTAATCAGCATTCTGAAAATCTTTTAATCATAGCATTAAACACATCTGAAAAGAAAAAAATCAAAACCAAAAACACATTCTGCAGTACATGAAGAAATTAGAAAGGAAAAGTAGCTACATCCTAATCTACTATAAGCCAGCCCAATTCAACCTGTGGTTTTGTGATCTCCTGCTATATCAATTTAGTCCTATCAGGGAAAGTACACACATCTTCTAAATGGCTGTTTACCACTGGAGCAGGTGCCTCGCAGTCTTTTATCCCTGGCACTCTATGAAAAATGAGCATGGAAATGGAGCAGGACACATTTGACAAGTAGGAGCGGAGGCAGAGCAGGTGGGGCATCTAAACAAGAATTGGGAATCTAATTTGTCTTGGCATCAACAATATTCAAGCACTGAAGCAACTTTCAGTACCTCAACCCAATTGACTTGGACACAGTTCACCCAATAAATCTGTAGCAAAGCAATTCAGTTGTCCCCAAGTCTTCTTCGAGCACCCAAAATACTAAGCTATCTTTCTGCTGTTGTAGTTGGGCGTCGAAACAAACAGTTCTTCAGCATAGTAAAAGTGGTACATTTGACCTATTGGGCCAGTAAAAACCCACCAGCTTATTTCTTCTTGTGCAGCCTTGACTTATTTCTGGCAGCTTTCCTGAGGTGTGTGTGGCTTGTCCCAGAGTCAACTACTACAGCAGGCTGTGGGCTGAAATTCATCCAAGGTCTTGTGGATCTTCAAGCCAAACTCTACTCTCTGTGCAAAACACCTTGCAACAGTCAACTCTGGTGCTGAGCACCAGAGACCAGCCCAGGAATTACGGCACTGGGTGTTGGGGTTGGTGACAGATTGCTTTACTGACGCTTCAAACAAGAACACCATCCTGCAGAGATAATGAAGCAGTTGTTGCTAGGAGGCTTCAGAGCTGCTTTCTGAAGTTCTCCTAAAATGATGGGTGCTTTGTTTGGATTTTTAAGAAACTTTGAAAGCTAAATACAGCTGGATCAAAATCACCATAAAAGGGAATTGGATTTGGTGACCCTCCGCTTCCTGAGACTCATATTTTCTGGGCACAAACCAGCTGCTTGAATCTGTCTCTGAAAGATTCAAGAATGAAAAGCAGATTTTTTTTGACACTGTTCATTTGCACTAAGATTGGAGCTGAATATCTCAGTCTAGAGTGTACAGCACGCACATACGATATACACTTCCACTCATACATAAAGTGCTGTGTATATATATGCAGTGTATACAAACAAACCTCCTTCTAGCATTCACATATGTCATTAAGCTGTCATAACACTTGTAATAGAGTGAGGCACCCTTTGCTTTTTCATGGTCCTTGATCACCAACCCGAAAACACACAATCAATTTACACTTTTAAATGTCTTCACCGCAACTCAGATAGTTTGTCAACATGTTACACTTATTGTAATTAGTTTGAGCTCTTCATAAAGTTTCTTTCTATTCTTCTGATTGGACAGTAGAACCCGAGGACATCTCTGTTTCACAGGTTAAAAATGGGTAAAAATAAATAGCAATTCAGTTTACTCAGGACCTTTGCTGAAAGAAAGAATCAAACTAAACTCAAGTCTTTGCTGCAAACAAAATCTGGGGTTTTTTTACCCAAATAGTTAACATCCAGTCTTATTGGAGACAAGGCACTATCAATTTTTTCCCTTAAAACTCAACTGTTTCCCTGTTGACAGTTTTCACAGGTAAGCTATGAATGACAGAAGCATGATGGCTAAGGGGGAGAAGCAATGGAGTGACTTTAGAGAAAGACATAAAATTTAATGAGGCCAAGAAACCCACTGACAAGGGAGACACAAGGGAAGAAGGGTGAGAAAGGTCATAAAAGTATGTACATCTCAAGTATTTAAATAATATTACCAAAAAAGCAGAGTTACCACAAAAAGTCCATGCTCTATAAGTAAGGGATTTCTTTGTACTACATCCCTTACTGTCAGGGAGGGATCCACTGGGCAGAGAGGACAATGTGTTTCCTAGAGTCCTACTATAGTCTGAGAGCCACTAAATAATTAAAAGTAGATTTTTTGGGCCCATCTCTACAGTTAGTCGTCAGGATGAATGGACAATGTATTTAAATGAGGTAAAGCAATGAAGAATCATCAAATCTCCTGCCTGCTGAGATGGATCACCCCTCCACATGGGATCTATTTCTCCTGCCTCTGGCTGAGGCAACGCTGATTCTCAGTGAGAGAAGTCACTGGAGTTAAATAAAACCACAGCTTTTTCCAGGTACCTTCAAGAGTAATTTGTACATTTGATTCACATTTCAGAAGTGGAAAAATCATTAAGCCCATTAAAGGAATAATATTGAAAGCCACAGTGCACGGGGGGTGAAGCCTGGTTACTGCAGCTGGATGGGGAAGAGCGGGAGAAACCAGTCTGCATAAAGAACCACGTATTTAGCACGACTAAAGCATCTGCCTTTGACAGAGATCTTCTCACTAAGGACAGAGAGAAATGTACATCAACAGCAACAAAAGACCTTGGAGCATCCCTCCTTGGCCCTCTATTTCCTGAGTGTGTAAGCTATGAATGATGAGCATGCTGAGGGTTAAAGTAAAAATAAAAAATCACTCTCTAGGAAAACATACAAGAAAAGGGCAGCTAAATCTCTGACAGATGAGAACACTCTTGGGGTGTCAGCAACAGGAGTTCTGATTTACACTATCTGGAGGGAGAGATAAGGACTCTGCAGTACAGCAGCATCTAATAAATGATGCCTGCAGCACAATAATGAGAGTGAGCTCTTCATTTTATTTATTTATTTTGAATTAATTTAGTGTTCCTGAAAGCAAGGGCTTTTTTTGCTCTGGTCACTGACAATACAGCCAAGTTTCCCCTCACTCACAGCTCTGTCAAAAGGCACTTTATAAATAACTGGATAGGAGGATCTTTGCCCCAGACCTGTGGGATCTACCACTTGAAAAGACGGATGAGGAGCGCTGACACCTGGCAGCCATAGCCTGTCCCTGCCCCACAGATGCTCACACAAACCTACCCAGTTCAGACCTGGTCTGCAAAGCAATAAGCACTGGGGCCATGTGTGTGTAGTAAGCACGTGATGTACGTAACCAGCAACTCCGGTTGTAAAATTAATCTCATTTTGACTTCTGGGGTCTGCTACAGCAATTTGAAGTGAAGTCTTGAGACAAGAAGATCAGATCACAGCTGAAATATAAAATAACAGCTCTTCGACTCTCTCCCTTCTTACCTCCTCCCCCCCCCCCCCTGCCCTGAACTCCCCTTAACCATTGGAAAAAACAAACTGCTAATTTGGGGATAAATTAGGAGAAGATCTAATACTTAATCTAGAACCACGTTCTCTGCTTTGCAGGAAGGATTGCTGTATCGTTTCAGTGCACTTGTTCAGAACAAGAGGTGTTGCAAACACCTACTTTGTTTTTGCTGCTGCTTCCATGTTCCTAATTCCCTCCAAACTGTCCCTAGCTCATTAGTCATGTTGGGGCAACGATAAGGTGGAGAATGATTACATAGTTGGCTCAGACTTTTCCCTTCCCAGTACAGAGTGTGCTTGGATCCCTCCCGGGTGGAGGCTGACCTGAATGCCTTCTTTAACTGTACACATGCAAGCCCGTACTGTAATGATTTCCAGTTTGGTAATGTACCTGTTCCTGTTCCCAGGGCCCATCTTCCAAAACAGGATGGTCCTGATTCAGGTCCTGTTTTCAGTTTTGTTGATTTGGGTGAAAAACTGCAGATCCCCACTGAAACAACTCATATTTCCTCAGTTATCTTCATAAGAAACCATTACTCTGTGCATTCCTCACCAGTTACTATGTGCAAGTGAATTTGGTGAGTGAGTGTGTGTGTGTTGTGACAGTCCCCTGGGGAATATTGCCTCTGGGAATAACTTCCTGAGCAACTCAGAAAGATCTGTATGAGTGACTAGGTTTGGAGGTGCTCAGTGGTGAGATTCTGGGTTTGTCTCTCTCTTTTGAGCCATGGTAGGACAGCAGTGATTTTTACTCATCTCAGTAACAACATGTACCTTTTACCCTGGGACAGCCCAGGGCTCACCTCGCTGGGTAGCACACAGTCAGTCATAGCACACAACAACTGCACTCTCCTATGCCATGGAACTGAAAATGTGTTCCATCTTTTCCCCCAAACCTTCCCTTCTCACATTTTCTTTTGCAGAAAACGTCCTTTCTCTACCAGTCTGAGCCTTGGCTTCCTCCTTGACTCAGTCTTTGAGTCAACACTATGTCAAAGCCTTGTCATTTCTTCTGCTGCATGTTCAATTTTAGCCTTTCCTCTATTCCCACACTGAGAAAACTAACCCAAACACAAATTGCCTTGTGACTTGCCTGTAGCAAACTTCTCCTTTCTGCCATAACGCCCCTGGTATTACCTGCTCAAAGCCATTCAGGCTGTTCCTCCTGTTACTCCACAGCATCCCACCAATTACGCCCTCACATCCCTTGGCCTTTGCATGCAGTGCTTACAGACAAGAAGGTGGAAGATGCAGAGTGAGGATGGGGGGTTGGGTAGGAGGTTTTGGGCAGTGAAACACAGAACTGATGGCAGCAGGGGCTGGTTCAGCCCTGCCAAGGTACCACCGCTCCAAGCCTGAGCTCTACCTGCTCTTCCAGTTCCCTGCTCCCACAGCTGTCAAAACACTTCTGCCAGGGAAAGTAATGCTCTCCCTCACCTGGCTCTGGCCATATCCACTTAATAGGCTTTTATGCCTTAGTCCTTGCCTAGAACATCTGCTGCTTTGCACTTCTGCATCCAATTCAGCTGCCTACAAGAGGGGCACAAAGATGTTCAAAGGCTTCTGCTATGAACACATGCTGAGAGAGGTGGGGTTGTTCAGCCTGGAGAAGAGAAGGCTCCAGAGATCACGTTGCCCAGAGAAGCTGTGGATGCCCCATCCCTGGAGGTGTTGAAGACCAGGCTGGATGGGGCTTTGAGCAACCTGGTCTAGTGGGATGTGTCCCTGCCTGTGGCAGGGGGTTTGGAACTAGATGATATTTAAGGTTTCTTCCAACCCAACCCATTCTATGATTCTAAGAGCACCCTGCTCTGCCACAGCCCAGCAGACGTTTGACCTTCTCATATCTGTGTCCAGCAGAAGAGGGACAGTGACAACTTCTGACTCAGCTCCTGTGGACATGGTAACGTGAAAGAGAGTCAGGTGGTACAATTTCAGACTCAGGCCTTACCATCAACTTCAGTGCCACCAAATTGTCACACTGTTGTCCAAACATCGGCATAGGTCTGAACCCTGTTGTCAGCTGTCTTGGCTGACTGAGTGCTTACCACAGTTGTTACTGTGGCATCCATCCACTCCACCAAAATGCAGAAATCCCAAGGAACTAAAATATTCTAGACATTAAATCAGGCATCTGAAGTCATCCTCAGCTTATTTTGCATTTTAAGTCCCTTAATGATAAAAGGGACCTCGACAGAGATTTTTCAAAGCTGCTTTGGGATTTAGATTAATCTAATTTTAGGGTTTGTGCACCTACTCATCTTAGGCTGCACTGAAAATCCCAAGCTAAACTAATTTTCTATGTGGGAGAAGACATTGCTTCCCAAAGTGACAGGAACCACTTGCCTTGCAGCTAAAGTCCACAGAGTCAAAAAGGCTGGGGGGGCTGGAGGGGGCTGGGGAGGTATGTTCACAGTGGAAAATGCTATTGATCCTTTGCCATAACAGCAATAGTTGGTAATACTGCAAACATGAACTAACCTGCCCACCAGAGCAAAATGCTCAGTGATTTGTAAAAATCCCCTCTAGAATGTAGAGAACAAGACCAGAAAAGCTATTTAAGGTTTGCAGGTTTCCTCAGGCAATGAAAGAAACAGAAGCCTGATTAAGTCTCAGATTTGTTATTCTGCGAGCAAATAAACACATCCCCTGTGCTCACACACAGAACTCACTTGGGAAGTGCTGGTGGTTGGGTTTGTCACTGCTGAGGGAGAACATGCAGAGAGAGAGGGGGAGAGGGAGGAAACGCTTTGCCGACCGTGAGAAACATGCCCTCAGCCAAAGGCACAGCACAGTTCTGCCACCTCAGGCTCACACAGCTTACCCAGGCACAGCAACACAAGCTCGGGGAAACACCCTGACTTGGATGCATTTCGTGACAGAAAGGGATCATCTCAGCTGCCCTGATCCTAGTAAAACTTCTTGTTTTCTTTTTCATTGAGCTTCAGAGCTCTAGCTTTCTAGATGCACTCTTAAATAAGTGCTAAAGAAGAAATCCCCTTTGACACAGAGGAGCTGGTAGCAGGGTTTGACAGGGTAATGTATTATTCCAGATACAGGCTGAACTGAGTGTACCACCATGCAAACAACCGCATGCTCCCAGAAAATACCCTCTGGAGAATTATTGGAAACCATTTCCATCTGACAGGTTGGCACTGGGCCCTTCCCCTGGTCAGCATTCATCTCTCCAGTGGCAGCTACTGAGCCCCGTGCTGAAGCACTGGGTAGCACAGGTACAGAAAAGCCACAGTAAAGGCAGGATTTCCGAGATCTTTTATGATGTGACTTGAAAGGGAAAGAAGCCCCACGCTGGACATCTACTGACTTCAGAGGGGAGTGGATCAAACCATTTAATATTGTTAATTGTAATACAACAGTGCCCAAAGGGGCTTAGTAATGAAAGAGGCTGCGTTGCAGTAAGTGGCGCATCAGCACTTTCCAACAAAAACGTGGCGAGGTACGAATGAGAGCAACAAGTGGGTACAGACTGATCAGGCAAGGGAGCATGAGAGCAAACAAGTTTTCAGTTTGCTGACAATTCTGTAAACATCAATGAGTAATATTGTTTGCCCGAGATTTTAGAAGTTAAAAAGAGGCAGTTTGGCACTGGACAAAAATATTTCTCTCTGGACTTCATAATAACCAAACTCCAGAACGAACGTTTTTAAATAAAGAGTCAGCCTGAATCAAAACAAGGATTAAAAAAAAAAAAAAAAAAAGCCTTGTTTGAAATGTCAAGTGAAATGCTCTGGACATTTCTGTGCCTTTTGCAAAAGTAAACCAAAATAGCTTGTCAGGTATTGTATTATTTTTTTTCCCAAACCTATGTTCTTGCCAGAAGGAACAGCTGGGTTGGAGACAAACACTCTCACCCCACTCCCTCCAAAGACCACATGGAAACAAGCCTGGCTATCTGGAGAGCGTGCCTGCTGCCAAACCACTGCTGAGGCTTTTGGTGCACTTCTGGGCTGACGAAGATTTTGAAGAAGGATGTGGAAGGGAGAAGGGCAGCCTTCAAGGTACCCACCAGCTCAAGAGAGACTCTAGGAAAAAAGATGGGAGCATAGGGTAGAAAACCAGAGAAGGGATCTAAGCTTTCTACAGCCCAGATGACATGACAGGACATGGAAGACAACCATTTCTCTGGGAAATCCCAAGGAAGGGGCAGCCCAGGGTGGATGGCACAGTGAAAGATGCTCCAGCCTGAGTGGTGAAGCAGAAAACAGACCCCATAGGTTGCAGGTTTTGAGACAGAAATAACAAGCACCTCAGAAAGCTCAAGAGATTGAGTATTGTTTCCAACTCAAAGCGATGGCTCCAGCCAGCACTGTGTGACTCATGCTGAGACCTGACCTCTCAGAGGTTGCAGAGGTCAGTGTGGAAAGTATTATACTGACACAGAAGTGGAGAGCTGACCTGGCCACTGATGCAAGGAGACACTGACCTCCTCGACCAAGTTTGATGAAGGCTTAGAGAAGCCAGAGGGCTGTCATGTTTTCTGTGAGAGATGGGAAGAGGACCCTTTTCAGAGATGTCTGCCAGGGTGAGGAGCTACCAGAGGCATGGGGCTGCTTTGCAAAGCATTTGCAATCAATTATTTATCAGGCAAGTTTGGGACAGATGGCAGGAGCACTGTGTGCCTGTGCAGTTATGCTGCTGCTAGAACAGACCATGGCTCCAAACAGGAGCCTCGAGGCAGGGCCGGAGGGACCCTTTGGCAGCGATGGGCATCACTACAGCAGCTCATGGAGCTCAGCACCCTCCTGCTCCTCTCCTGTTTTCTGCCTCTCTGCCCACAGAGGGGAATTGCAGCCTGGCAGGCACAGGGGCAGGAAAGGGGGAGCAACCCAGGGAGGGCGTGAAGGGCTCAGCGGAGAGGAGAGAAGAGGAACTTGCAACACCAAGGGCCAAGGGGGAGTTGATTTGGGTGTCACGTGGGAGCTGGCACTGACCAACAATTCAGACCCCCATGTTAGGGTTCATATCAGGCCATCGTGGTTTCACCCTGAGCTGGCAAACCCGTCTATGAGCACCCTGCAGAAGTGCTGGCCTGTCCCAGCACTTGGCGCTGTGAGAGACTTTGGCAAGACAACCTCTTTTCTCGCTCCTTTCGAAACAGACTGTGAGTGGGAAACTTTTTTTACTATTATTCAAAATCATTTGACAAGCTATTTATTTTTTACCCTCTAATCATTATTTGATATTCAGGTATCTGGCTGGAATTCATTCCTGCTCCGTAATGTGAGAAATAAAACAGCTGGGGAGTTTTCCCACCATAAGCCCATATAAAGTTTGCTTCTCCTCAAGCACTTGTGTACGTGAGCTCAGTATTTCCACCCGTAGCAGTGCAAGGACTACTTAGCTGTGTGGGAATGCCTGAAGAAGGCCTTTGAAGAGGGCTAGATCAAACTGGAATTTCAGTTTTAATTAATTGCTGGAGAAAATGTCACTGGCATTATTCACCCAGCTGTACTCTTATGTCATGTTTGCCTGAAACAAAGTTCTCCCATGTACTGTAATGAATCATAATATTTAAGATGAATACAGAGCGGAGGTGACATTCACCGGGGCTTTCAGCGGCTGGAGCTGAGGTTGAGCTCTGCCAGGCTCCTCTCCCAGCCTGCAGCTGGATGTGCTTCAACTTGACCCCAACTCAAGATTCCCAAGTCTTTTCGTGCCAGTGAGCACTCCGAGGCAGGCAGGCACCCCACACACCGCCTTCGCAGGGTGTGAGGCACAGGGAGAGCCTCTCTGTGCTGGGAATTTCATCCCCCCTCAGTAGGACCCATGTGTCTGCAGCTGAAGTGGGAGGGCAGAAGGAGGTGTTGGTAGGGCTGTAAATAACCTTTGCTTCCTGCTGATCTCCAGAGCAGCAAGAGATAAGTCTGCTTCGAGCTGAAGAAACTGCCTGAGCAAAGGTGGAAAAGACGTTGCTATTATTTATGTATGATCAGCTTATGCTGCAATTAATGCTTTTTTCTTTTTTTTTTTGGAAATACCCCTTTGCAGAGCAGGTTCCTCTCTGCTCTCTCCTTTGAGTTAAACCTTCCACCACTCCCATGCCTGCCAACACCCACTGGTAACGAGTACTGCAGTGAAATCTAATCAGAGAGGAGATCAACTCATTACCCTGAGAAGTAAACGTGTCTCTCAGACAAAGCAGCAATTTTGTCTGAGTCATTGCAGCATCCCTGAGTGTATCCAAAACAATCAAAAGCTGGCTAAACCAGTCCATTAGTAGCAGAGCCATCACCTTTTCCTCCTGCATAGTCCCAAGAAGCTGCGCTCCGCTTGCCCTACTCCTGGTGAGGAAACCTTCTACCCCTTTGTTCCCACAATTAATAATTCAGAGAAATCCCATGGCCTAAGTGTTCATGTTTCCTCTTTGCTACAGGACTTTAAAACGTGGCAAGAGAAGGGACGCTTTTAATTCCTTGGACGAACTGGTGAAGGGCTGAGAATGGGGTAATTGTCGGTGTGGATGGGGATAAACAACCTAGACTTGTGTGTGCACATGCGGATGAACATAAACAGGAGGAGGAACAGCGTTACCATAGAAATGAAGAGCTGCCTGCGCAGACATCGTTTGTCACATCAGCATCCCTGCCACCGGGTGCTGCTTCAGCCCTTGAGCAGTAGTGGGGGTGGGGGTGCCCTTGGGGGTGCAGGTGTTCAATCTGCTCAGAGTTACTTCCTGGCACCATTTGGGAGAACTGATACTGAACTCTGATAATGGGCAGAGAAGTTTTTGGTGAAGGAGCAAAAGTGGCATCCGGGGTGCCAGGCAGGAAGCAGGCTTCGGAGCTGCGGCTGGGGCACCCGCCCTGCGTCCTGCCACAGAGCCAGGGGCTTGCAGGAGACCGACAGATAAACACCTCATCAGGCAGGGGATGTGCACAGCGGAGCCAAGAGCTTTGAATTCTTGAATTCCTCCCTCGGTATCAGAAAGGTTTGCCTCTGGCCTGGTGCCAGCCTGTAACCTGGTTGAGAACCTGCGCTCCCCTTAGGTTGGGATTATAACGTTGCAGTGAGTAATGCAACCTCATTCACAGAGAGCCAGAAAGGTTTGGGGTGTAGTGCTGCCCTGGGACTTAGGAAGCCAGCTCTCTTTGTTCCCCTAAAAGATCCTCAGTTATTAGGAGTAGAAGCCCCAGCAGTGTTTCCTAACAACCCTCCCCAGGGGATGGCTGGGGTTGACAACACCAGCAATTTTCCTGCAAGCCTTGTGGAATTTGGTATTTTTCATGAAGCATAAACTCCTGGACTCTTCTCATTAACTGAAAGTCTTAGCTTTCATTTTTTCCTAGGTCTCATGACTGCAAAGAAAAGCTTAAAAACATGACCCTTAAGCCTCATAAATCAGAAGTTAAATAATTTCTTTTTTAAACTCAGCCCAAACATCCCTATTAAAGAAAAAAAAAAATAAAAAGAGGGAGGGAGAGAGAAGCAAGAGCTCATGGCATTTTTTAAGCAGAAATCTGTCTTTTTTGCAGGGAGAAGCTGAGGGCTGTGGAACCAACTCTTGATTTTTCAACACTCAGAATATATATAAGTATTACACATTAAAAGCCACCCAAAACATAATACAATGTACCTATACAAAATAAATTCCAGCTATGACCTTGCAAGTCCCTTCTAGTTTGTGAAGGGAATTTATTGTCAAGACATGGTCTCCCCTTGGCCTCTCTGAAAACTGCCAACAAAATAGGACATTCTTGGAGAGCACAGAGGAGCTAAAATCATCAACATCCATGACACAGTCAGAACATACAAGCCTATAAATAAATATACCTGAACGCTAACAGCTTTCAGTCAAGAAAAATTGTTGTTGACCACTGGCCAGCAAGGTGGCAAAAGGCTGTAGAAAACAGCCCTGTATCACTCTGCAGTTTGCAGTGCCTCTCAAACCACACAAGCAGCAAACAGGCTACAGAATGCTGTTCTGTCCCTCTGTGGATGCTGCCCTAGTAAATGATTTTCCTTGATCAAGACTTAATCCAATAGGGAAGACACAATAAGAATGTAAATGTCAATTGTAGTTGAGAAATTTGACCTGTTGGTCATAGAAGCAGCTTAATTTAATTAGAGCTACTTACTGGAATAAAATAAATGGCCATTGTAGTAAGGCTCACAGACAACTGTGTGAAGATAATGGGAAGAAGAGGAAAGAGACACCTGACCTAAATTGCCAAAAGTGAGAAACTGTAAGGTCACAGGCAGGACAGACACCTCTGCTCACTATTCCTGCCTCCTGGACCACGCACTAAACCCCTGCACAGCTATGGCACAGCAGTGGTAACACCTCACGTTCAGGAAGCATTTTTCATTGAGGCTGTAGGAGAGCTTTGTTGGCATTGATTATTTAAGGTTCACGCTAGCACATTACGGATAGAAAAGCTGTAGCTCAGAGAGGTGAAGTGACTTGTTCCATGGTCACCCAGCAATTCACTATTCGTTGGCAGAACAGGGAGTAGAATCCAGCCTGATACTGGCACTTCTTGCCCCTGCCAGCACAACGTGCCCTGGCTTAAGAAGCAGCATCTGAACACACACGATTGCTCTCTGTAGTCAATTCCTCTCATCTCCCTGTTCAAATTTAAGTTTTCCTGTTTTCAAAGCTGTGTGTAGGGTATTTGGGGTTGGTTGTGCACATTTCCTGCCGCATTAAAGGTGTGGGCTGGTGTGGTTGAATGTGCAAGGCTTGACACTGCTTTGGCAGACCGAGTATTTCAGTGTGAGTAGTGTAAAACCCCAAAACCAAGGGGGTGAACTTCAGGCCCGACAGATTTGGTCTTACACAATTGCCTAGAGGTACTAATGCTTGATCTCCATGCCAAAACCCTTAGTTTCTTTCAGTCACTGAGACTTTTCAAACTTTAACTGTTACTTGGCACAATAAATCAGAGCAACTCTTGTAACACTCAGTTTTCAAGTGTTTATAAACAGCCCTTCAAAACCACCTGCAATTAAGTAAGCAAGTTTTCACACTTGCAGGTCCAGATCTCTGTTTCGCATTTTGATGTGGTCTCAACAAAACAGTCTCAGAAATTGTGAATGCCAAACACAAAGTAGTGTTTTGTCTCACCCCAACGCTTAGCACTCAGGTCTACAGTCTTGGTTCAGATGCAACTCCAGAAAGCAGGACATCTGAATATATTTTTAATAAGGAAGCTAAGTGAAAATAGCTTTAGAAAGAGATACTAAAGGCAAAGGACAGGATGGAAAAAAAGATAAAAATAATTAATTGTTTCAGAGCCAAAAAAATAACGACATCAGAGACAACCCTTGCAGAGCACGGTAAGCACTGAAAAACATGCCTGAGAAAGTTATGGGATTCCAAGACATGGCTTTCACCCAAGAATCCTGCAAGCATAGCACAAGCAAACCCAGATAAAGACATTTTTAAACAGCCCCTCAAAACAAAAATTAACAGAAGGAGCTGAACTAGAAAATGTTCACATGTAATTCCAGAGCAGATGGACTGTAAGTCTCTGAAACAGAATGTCTCACCCACAGAAGTTCCTACCCATCCTTAGAGTATGAGCGACAACAAAAGCAGCGTTTATAGATCTGGGTGTGCATGTGTTCATTTACCTCTATGAGACTGTGAGTCTCAATGCACAGATTTGGAGGTTTTACTGTCCTTGGGCTGAGCGCTGCCAGGCTCACAGATCTGTGGTTGTGATACAGTCCATCACCTAAACCTGACTGCAGTCAGGTTAAAAGTCTTCTGTAGGACCACGTGTCTAATGGGGGATCCTGTCCCAGTCAGGCCAGTGGGCAGTGGGACTCTGCACGCTGTGCTTGTGTCACTGTGGTACATAAAGCTACAAAAATGGGATTTAGATCCAGAGTTCCTTGGTATCTGGAAGTGAAATCATGGTTTAGGCCCACGTCTTCCATTCAGAGAGAGCTAGGCTGTTGCTAGACAGCCCACCAACCCATTTGGGCAGGCATAGGTGGGCAAGGAGGCACAGCCAGGTTGCACAATAACCGTGTTGCGCAATGACACTGTACTAGGGCTCAGGCTTGTGCAAACTGGGCAGAAAGCATGTTTTAATTCAAGAAGACTCCCCAGTAACAGTATTCTGTTGACCTGAAGAGCATCCTTATGAAGTAAAAACTTTAAGGCAATACATACCGGTATGTATCTTACCAGGAGGACAGATGGGATGTAAACCATCTGAATTTTTGAGGGAAGCTACCTGCTTTTTTGACTGTCCAGGAAAACCTTTAACTGCAAGAGATTAGGTAACACACAGAAAAGAAGCCTGTGCTTCACGAACCCAGAACTCCTACATGAATTCATTGGGCTATGCGCATCTCAACCTTTTAACTGACCAATTTCTGAAAGGGTGAAGGAAACATCAGTGCAGGGGCCTTACTGGCATGTGACCAGGGAGGATCCTCTCTGGGGGTCAGAGAGTCTGCAATCCAAAAGGACAAAGGATTTGGATATGGGGATTGCATAGAGAGCAATGGCTCTGCTTGAACCGATAGATATGGATCTATTGAACTGGTTCTTCCAGCACAGCCTGAGTGCCCAGACTCCTGGCATTTTTGTCGTGTAACAGCACATACATGAATGGTAAGGAGTGGCTGAATGAATAAAACACTACAGCAGGAGCAATAATTTAGGAGCCCATTTAACAGGCGACGGCTTTCAAGGCTGTAAATACCTATGAGAGCCTCTGGTCACAGGGCCAAAAAGGTTTGGTAGAGCTGGTCTGGTCACTGCAACAGCACAGATGCCCCAAAACTGGTGCAGAAGGCAGGCAAGACTGCAGCACCCTGGCACAGGGACCCTTACCCAGGTGGTGTCTGCAAGCACTTCACACCCCATACCCAGCAGCCAGATTTGCAATAAGTCGTGGGGAAAGGGAGTCACATTTTCCAACATTCAGGATCCTTGAGAGGAGAAGTGATTGTCAAAAGAAATCATGTTAAATTTACACACCTAAGTATAGGCTGCTAAACTCACCTGGGAGTCCGAGCCAAAGAACTCCTACTGCACTCTGCCTGTCCTCCAGGACACTGGAGGAACCCATCCCCCTGCTTCACCACACCTCAGTGGTTTCCACTTGCCAGCCCTCATAAACATAAACCTGTATAAATCAGGGCTTTACTGCCAGGAAGCTGAGCACTGATCTAGCTCCATACGGTAGGCCTGGCTAGAACATGGTAAGAATTCTCCCCTGCAGGGACTTTTAAGCAACTGCCAGTAATTTCCCATGCTCCCGGTGCCAGTAATAAATAAATAAATAAATGAACAGGGGAGAAATGCAAATGGAGAGGACGTGTAAAACTGCCAAACCAAATTCAGGGCGCAAAAGAAAAAAAGGAGGAGGAAAAAAAAAAAAGAAAAAAGAAAAGGCATTGAGAAGAGCACAGTCTAGCCAGTAACACTTTCCAGTCCCATCCATAGCTGAGCTCAGAACAGTAATTCCTTGTTTGCAGGCTCCTCTGTTAGAAGCTAAATGTGATTGCAACTGAAGTACATTGATTAACCCAAAATAACTTTCCCTCAATTTGCTGGCTGCTCAAGAATACTCAGGAGACCTGCTTTTGTTCTGAACTAGTCACTCAGGAGCTCTGGCTCCGGTCCTTGTGCATCTATTGAAACTGAGTGAACCAGAAAAACGCCAGGAACTGCACAAGGACACATAGTACAGTTTAATTAGTTTAGAGAGAGGAGTTCATTTTTTTTCCAACCATCACTTGGGCAAATTGTTGTTGTTGTCTTTTTTTTTTTTATGGTCTTGTTAAAATAATTTCATGGTTGCAGTTTTTGTTCCTGTGCTTAGCAAAGCAAACTGTAGCGGTTACAGCTGGCCGAGGCCTGAGGGGGAGGGCTGGGACAGGCTCTTTCCTCATCCAAAACAAAAAGTATTGCGGCGTTTTATCACGCTGCTTGCAAAATGATGCGTTTAAAGGGCAGAATTGTCAATGTCAGATGCGAGGCTGAGGTACCTATTAATAAACAGCCTCTGCATAGGAAATTCTTTGCAGACTTTAATCAGGAATTTTCCATAGTAACGCCGTGTTCCTCCAGTTAGCTCAGCGACAGCGGTTTAAATTCCACCCAATGGACTTTGCATTCGTCTTTGAAAATAGAAATAATACGTGTGAGATCACAGGTGCTTCATTCCCTTCATTAGCAAACATTTTATGATGGCTTTTTATTCCTCTGCTTTCCTCCCTCTACGTACATGTGAGCTGAAAAGGGAAGCTAATTTTAGAATGACTGAAAGATCTGGAACTAAATCTAGCCTAAAATTCAGGTTCAGATTCAATGCCGTGATTATCATAAAAGTTGAACTTAGAGATCCTTCCAAAAATGATGAGAATCTCACGACTCACTGGTCTCGTAAGTCCCACAATATTGTACGTCAAACTCTTGCAGGAGTGGCTGTTATTATAAGTTTTTTGGCCACATCTAAACAAGGAAATAAGCAGCTTCTGCGTTGGGATCTAACTCAGAACTGGGAAAATCAAAACTCAAGACTCAAAAGCAAATGTCTCCCTTTGATCCAAACTCCAACAACTGCAGGGCTTTTTCCATCTCCACATTTAACCGTTCAGCCACTCCAGCGCTACTCAGCTCATCCTGAATGCTGGGGGAGGAAGAGCCATGTGCATAAAACTGCCCAGGAAAATCAATGTCGGCTCTCCCATCACTGTCTCCCTAGTCCCTTCAACTGTTTTGGATTTTTTCAAGCAGGTTTCATGTGTCTTTGTGAATGCTTGCCCTTATGCTCTCCCGAGCACGGCTGCCTTCCATGTGTGGCCAAACCCTCCTTTCCCTGGCTCTCTGGGATAGCCTCCCTGGGTTTTGAGTGCCAGCAGGGACTGCAGTCCCACTTTATCATTCTGCAATTAGCAGGTGGAGTCTAATTTAGTATTACTTGTCCTTCCAAATAATGATCTTACCTGCCACACACTGCAAGACTGAGTCTAAAAAAGCAATGCTCCAGTGCCTGAGACCCTGGTCCTAAGTTATAGGACCTGAGTCCTAAGATAATGCCTTATCCCAAAGGCATTTTGTTTGCCAGACAGTCCCTGACTACGTTTCTGCTACATTCCACAGGTGTTACAACCTATGCATGCCACAGGCTAAATAAAAGCTTTAATAATCCTATTACTCCAAGGATAGATGTCTTTTGACTTCATTCTGGTTTTCAATTTTACAGACCAAAACCATTTCAACTGCAATAGATTTATGCTGAGGCCACAGATTACTTGAGGCTAAAAGAATACACCAAGGAGGTATCAATGGCTGTTCGGATTGTTCACCTACTTTTCTCTACACATTACATCCACTCTGCACCGCTGCTGAAGAGAAGATTCTGGGTTAGATGAACCTCTGGTCTGATCCAACCTGCACTCTATTCTTAGGTTTTTATAAAGGTATTTGCTATATGGCCTAGCAACAAAAGGCTAAAAAGTTAACCAGTACAGACATCATGCAAATCTACCCAAAGGGCTGAAAAAAATGACATCTGTAGGAAATGTTATAATAATGTGTCTTATCTCATACGCCAGTATCAGTGCATTTGAAACAGGCTGGAAATAACAGCTATTGAGACAACCTAATGGAAGTGCAATAGGCTTCCCGTGGCTTTATTTCTTTTTCAGGAGTAAGTATTAACGAATTCAGCAGCAAACGCAGACCCTGCGTTCAGCAAAACTTCCACGAGCAGCTTAAGGAGTGATTGATGGGTAATTTTCCAGATCTCAACAATAATAAGAAGAGCAACAAACATGAAAGGATCCAGCAGCATTTTTGTGTAGCAATGTTTAATGGCTCAGTGTCCTATTGTGACGATTGTTCCCCGGGTCTGTGGGGGGAGCCGGGTTTAATCAATGGAGCCCTTTGGAATCAAATGCAGGTATTTACTCGAACGCGACATGCAGACTAGTGTTTGTCTAGCTAGCAGTCTGCCTGTGTCAGCTAATGCTGTGTTTGGAAGAGGTTTCTGACTCTGACAAAGAAATGGATAACCAGACATTTCCTCATCATCCCATCAGAAAATCTGGGAGTGGATGGCATCCGTGAATGAGAGGAGCGACTCTCTGCAATCAATAAAATGAAGCTGGCCTCTGAATCTCAGCAAATAAATAAAGCCATGATCCCAGGTCAGCCCTCAGATTTTCAGCAGTACAAAGAAGCAGAGAAGACAGGCTGATGATGTTCAGTGTTTGGCTGTAGGTCTGCTTTTTGTTGCTGGCACTGGTGGGAACTTCACCAGATGAGGAAGTTGGGAGAGGGACCACCATACAGGTACCTCATCAGGGTGCCCAGACCCTGACCATGGTTAGGGTTCTAAAAACAACTTAATATACTGACTATGAGACTCTCAATGCTCTTCTCTTCACAAAGAAGAATTATTATCTCCTCTTTCCAAGCACTCTGACATGCCCAAGGTCAAATCCAAAGGGAAAGAGCCACAGTTACAAACCCCGACTCTTGAGGAAATGGCTAATCCAACAGATCACGCCAGCAGATTACCTTCATGTGACACACTGCACTGTTGCCCTGTGTTCCCTGCCCAGGGAACCAAACTAAGGGGAAGCTGAGTCACAGTTCCTAACACTGATTAGTCTGGCACTGCTACGTAATGATGCTTATTATTACTTACTGCTTGATAAGGGCAGGATCACCTTTTACTTGTGAGGGATATTTGTATTCTGGCTACAAGCAGATAATTTGTAAAATAAAGAAACGAGCATCCCTTACACCTCCTCAGTTGCCTCATTCCAACAGTTGTCACTATGCTTTTAAGCTGTACAAGCATTTCTGCAAGCTGGGAGAGTGATACGAACCCAGAATCAGAGGCTACAAAATCCTTTGTATTTGTACAGCCTCTGCCAAAAGTGCTTTATTAGCAGGTCACAAAGTCTCATAGGCCGGAATTTCTGCAGTAAATTGCATTCAGGCTAAGCTCACAAATCATTAGCCATGCAATCTTGTTTGTTCTGCTAGGACTTGGAGTTTGTCCTGTTACAAAATCAAAGCAGCAAGGTTGAATGGTTCCAAGTGAAAAGCCTAACGAGTGAATGAGATTCTCTGAGGAGGGACAGGGGGGCTGGAGGGACAGTCACTTAATGCAAACATGGCTGAGAGATAGCATGGGAATGGTCCTGTTGAGGTGAAATCCCCCTGAACAGCCAGAGGATCACATCAGTGTTGCTGAGGGCCCTGTTGTTTATTCTGCAGCAGGCTGGGGAGTTTGCTCTGGACTCCAACAGCCCCTGAAACAGCCTAACAGCAGTTTTGATTCTTCCTCTAATGTGTGTGATTAGGACATGTACAAAAGGTTCCCTGGGAAATTAAGCACGCTCCAAGTTGGGGAGCTCTGCCAGGCAGGAGGGAAGGCACAGAGGACTGGTTTATGGGAAGGAGATGGGGATAGTGATTTCAGTACCAAAAGCTTCTTAATTAATATATATTATTTAAAAGACAAAGAGGCATTGTGTATTTTTTCATGTGACAAGCCACCAGATTTTGCTCCGCAGAGCTAAGGCATCACCACAGGGCAGAGGGGTCTTGCCTAAGACCTGACACCGTTGCTCATTGCAGGGGGGTGGCTGTGGCCCTCTCGGGGCTGCTAGTACAGCTCAGAGCAGCCCAAACTAGAGGGTCCACGTAATGAGGTGTCTTGAGAATCAGGCATGACAAGTTTGAGGAGAAAAGGAGAAGGACCAAGAGAAGTTCCTTTAGCTCCTGCTGGTCTGTATGATGGGCAGTGGCTGCACAGAGGCTCATCCAGCTTCCATGGGGCTGGGTCAAATAGCACAGAGCTTTTGCTCCTCTAAAACACCATCTTTTATCATTAATTGCCAATTTATTGATGAAGTTTCAGGTACTACCTAGACCACTTAGTTCTTGGGCTGCACCTCTCCTTACTCAGACCATATCCCTCCACTCCAAGTGACTTCTTAAGCACAGATATTATTTTTGGCTACTTCTTTATATACTGCTGATACTCACAAAGTCCAGCCTCTGGCCTTGGTAGGACCCAGTGTAGCACAAAATATAACCCAAATACCTATCAACATTCAATACCCTTCTTGTATCTGTGACAGACATCCTCGGCACCAGTCACTTGCTACAGTCCACTACCGTTCTCCAGTTTAAAGCCTGTAGCTGCTTTTCCTGGGAGCAGCATTGAGATTCTGGCAGCCCATCACCCACCACAGATCATCAAAGCACTCAATTTGCAAAGAGTTCATAGGCTGCAATGTATTTGCTGCTATTCAGCAAACTCTTCTGCCTGTCAGCTGAATCTGGAAAGCAGATTTGTATCAGGAGAGAGCAACAAGAAGGAATAAAGGTTGATTTCACTGGGTAGTTTTTTTCGCAAAAATAATTTTGCCACTTCCAAGACAGTCCTTTATAAGCTCAGGCTAACTTTGTAGAACCCAGAAAATCACCAAGGCGACGCTAAATGTCAAGACTGGCTAACAGCAAACAAGCCATTGCAGCATTGTGCACGTGAACAGAACCGTACTACCTCTGCAGTCTGTGAGCAGGGAAAGCCACACACAGCTCCACGTTATGTCCATCAGGAATTACAGAGAAAGCAACACACAATAAATAACCAGGAATGACACAATGCTGTCCCCGGATTACACACAGCTGGCAGAGGGTCAGAAATTGGGTTCAGTTCCAACATGTAATCAGAAAACTATTACATCTCATGTGAAAAGTCAAGATTTTTCTTTCATTGCAGCGTATATTAACATTGCAAGTTCCTAGAATAAGAAGAGCTTTATGCTTCCAATTCAGTAGAATACCTTTTTATGTTAGTGTTTACATTACCCTCCCCGAGCACATGGAGCACCGAGTGTGAAAGGCAGTGCATTTATATGAGCTTGTTCGGGAACTTATTTTGTGGTACCCTGCAAGTTCAGTATAAAAACACACAGTCTGATTTTACAGCAATTGTACTAAGATGACAGATTTGTTTAAAAAAAAAAATGGTAGAAGGTTCCCTTTGGATTCTCTCTGCTTGAGTGGCAAATGTACTGAGAATAGATGAATGCCATGAGCAACTATTGTCATGCTTTCTTCATGGGCTCCCAGGTGTATTTTCATCATTTGCTCTATTGTGTTATATAAATACACGCTGCGGAAGGGGAGTTGCACATCACCTTTGAGTATCATTGCTAATAATGGATTAGATTCCCCTTTTCTTTTTTCAAACCCATCTCTTTGAAGGAGCCTGTGTAGGGGAAAATCCTTTGCTAAGGGAAATTATAGTCAGAACCACTTTTAGAGGACTGTCAAAACCAATCAAGATTCAATTCTGCTACGTGGTATTTTCAGTCCAGGGGTTGGGATGGAAAAAGACAATCTCTGAATAAATGCTTGTAGAGGCAAAGCTAAAATTTTGATCCAGCAGCTCCAAAAAAAAGTACCTGCCTCTGTGTGGATTCCTCCAGCAGATAATGGTATCAAAGCTCTCCTGCCTTCCCTATGGGCCCAGCCATTACAGAGCCAAACTCTGCCTGCACGCTGCTGTGCACCCCACAACCCCCCTCAGCAGTCCTGCCACGAGGATCTGCACCAGCGAGCAGGAGCAAGCCCTGCACCCCCATAAAATCACATTCTAACACCAGAAGGAAAACGACAGCATTACAGGCCAGCTGGCACTAGGCAGGGTGGGAAAGTAAGAGCAACTGCCAGTTCTCTGCTGCACTGCAGCATTGAATTGTGTCTGCCACTGCACCGCTAATGTGGGTTTGTTGCTCTCCTGCTCCAAAAAAGAAAGAACAAGCAGCACCAAGCACTGCAGGTAAAAACGCTTTCAAACTACAAATTCCTAAGAAAGTCACTCTTTCAGGGAGTTAAAACATAAAGGCACTACAGGAACACGCAGGGGGAAGTTTGGCAAAATCTCTAGTCAAATGGAGACAGAGGCTGTGGATTTGCTGCTTCCCTCTCCCCCCCCTCACCCCCACCAGCTCCCTGGTAGCAGTGGGTACGTGTTCAGGCAGCAGAAAGGGCTGGTGCTCTCACAGAGGGGCAGCGATGGGAAAGGCAGAGGGAAGTGGCACACACGTGTGTGCAGAGTCGTAAATAGGAGCCCCGCCGGCAGCAGCAATGAGGCATGGAGACAGCAGCCAAACGAAAGGTTACCCTGAAATCCCAGGGGGACAATTGATGTTGGTGCTTGGCTGCGAGAGAGATAACATCACCATTGCCCAGAGCTGCTGGAGCTATAGGGTCTGACCTGGACGGGGAAGATCAGCAAACTAATCTATCACCCGCAGAAAAAGTGCGGCAGCCACACAACTGGATGAATAAGCAACGTGAAACTCTTGCACCTAAGAAGCACCCAGAAGTGTGGCACCAGCTGAGGAGTGGGATGTACCTTGTGCCCAGGGGTCGTTATCAGACCAAGGCTAATTCAGCCTTGTGGCTCTGCTCAGCCAGGCACAAGCATGGAGGGGAAGGAACAGGCCAGCAGCGAGGCCCTGAAGCGGGGCCCACAGAGGGCTAGTTTGGCTCTGACCACAAAGCCCAGCATCACACAGGGCTAATGCCACACGGGTACCTCAGCTGCCAAGTCCCACTGTGAGAGGCTATTCTGGGAGCTGGAACAAAAGAAGGTATCCTCTCACAACCCAAATAAATACCTCTGTGCTTGTTCATGTAGGTTTTCCAGCTGGGGAAAGGTTATGTTGTCTGTGCACCTGCTGTGGTTTCCCCAAAATATGGAAAGAATGTTTTGGGTGTCGCCAGAGAATTTGGTACCTGGCAGAGCCATCAGACCTGAATGAAATCCTTGAGAACCCGTTGAGATTTACAGATCAATCTATGCAGCAACAGTGTCCCTACGACCCACACCCAAACCCTCTGCTTCACGCAGTTTTTTATGGTTAAATTAGATTTATGGTTAGGGTAGGAGTGCCGTTTCTCTGGGAAAATTCAGGTTTATTTGGTAAAGGTGAGCAGGGAAAGGGTCTGGGAGCATGTTTCAGAGCGTACTGCAGTGGCTTTGGCTTGGGTCTATGCTGAGTGTGTGTTTCTGGGAATAAGGCATTGCAGCCAGAAAACCTACTTCTTCCTCCCATTTCCATGAATTCCAGATGCATTGGCAGCTCACCTCTGGCCTGGGAACAGCCAGCCTGGAGGGGAAATATATTGGGTTGTTTTCTGCCCATGTCTCCCTTCAGAGGCTTTTAGGTTTTCATTTTTTAGATTCTCTCCCTACCCTGAGCTGAGGTACAATAAGCATTGTGTGTTACTTAAGGGACAGGCCTGTGTGACAAAGTTAATGCCGTGGTTGTTAAGAAGAATAAAGTATTGATTTGTCTATGTTTTTTAAAGGACTTGAAACCGTGATATGATTCTGCCTTAAAGCAAAAATTCAGCCTGTATTTCATCATTATAGAAGGGGGGTGGGGGGGGAGAGAGAGAGAGAGATTCCTGCAGAGATTATTGTATTTGTGAGACTGGGTTTTTTTTTCCTCTCTGCACATGAACAGCCCATGTGAGACTAAGTACTTTCCATGTGACTAACTCATTCCCATGCTTGCTGTGTAACAGGGCATTTAAAGCATCAACAGGCAAGGTCAGAGCCTGTTTGTTGATGCTAATGTGAGAACAAATATTGCAGAAAAGATCAGGACTATAAAAGTTACATGTATGTTGCCCCCAAGTCTGTTCCCTCCTGGGGAACAGCCTGGGTTTGCCGGGGACTCTCTTCTCTCTGTTTCTCTGTGCTCTCTAGTGTCTGAGACAGAAGGAAGCCCCACCAGAGCTGGAGGGAAGGAGAAAGGAGCCGATGTGGTGCATGGAGGCCCTGGATCACAGAGCTACTGAACTGATGGGTTACGAGCCCAGGGAGAGCTTTCTGCTTCCCTCAACAGCTCTTATCTGTCCTGCTCCGTTAATGCAGCATGGTATCACCAGGAAGCAGGGAGCTTCTTAAGCTATCACCTTACTATTTACTGGTGTGATTATTTAGATCGGTATAACTTGTGTTATGTCAGGGCTTCCCTTTCTCCACCCAACTCTGTGCTTGGGTCAGCAGTTCTGACCAGGCAGGACCTGCACAATCCCCCGTTGATAAGAGCAAGTGAGGAATTGGTTAATGGTCTGTCTCAAAATGAGATCTGAACACATCTTCATTTTGCCTTTTTTGTTGTTGTTTCCTACGTTCATAATGGTAGTTGAAAAGAGCAGAGGGATAACATTAGCATATGTATTTCAGGGGTATGAAACTTCTGAGGAGGCATTACATTTTTAACATGAACTATAGCCATTTCAGCAGGAAACCCAGCAGAAAAGTCACAGCAATCCCTCAGAGGTGAATCTATCGGCAATTTATAGAGCTCCTCACCTCAGACAGGAAGAAGATGCCTCAGAGCTTGGGTCGATCACCAGCCCCTTCCACATCCATACCACATGCTGCTTTGCCTCTGCGGGAAAGCCCTGTCAATCCTGCCTCAATTTCCAGCCTCTCTGTGCCAGGCAGGTGAGATTTCCCATGAGCTGCACCAAGGAGGGTCAGTTCTGTAGCTTCAAGTGCTGGTGAGAGACAGACCTGAAGGATCAAGTCCCATTTCCCCATGGGGACAGTGGGGTGAGGGCAGAACGCAGCACACCCAGCCTGTCCAGCCCCACTGTCTGCTGAAGCCTGCAAGGGGAGGGAGATGCTGCCTCAAACACCCACCCTGTTCTTGGCTTTATGTCTGATGTATTCACGTTACTGCTGCAACACCATTAACCACTTTTTTTTTTTTTCCTTTTAATGACTGCTGGAACATCTTTTAAATCTTTTTTTAACCTTAGAACTGTACAGAAAGTGACAGCACAGTAACTATTTGCAGCTCTTCTGGATGTTTATCTCTGACACGGCAGAGACATGACTCTGGGCTGCTGTGACTTCAGCAGCCCTGGGGAGAAGTCCTGACTTCTCCAGTTCTGGAGGACAAATGTGTGAATGGGCAGAAAGCAGGGAGAGATGAACAGTCATTGATCCACTGCTGGAAGTATAAAGGTGCTTTACAGCATTATTGTCAGTGATTGTGCTGATTAAGACAAAGTAAAATGAAGAAGAACTGATCAAATATCCCCCAGCAAAAAGTGATGAAGGTGTTCAAAGCTCACATAACAGATCCTGGTCTGCAGCTTTTCTAATGTTTGATTAGTCACTGCCATAAGCTTGCAACTAAAAGGAATGAGATGTAGCACAGAAATAATTGAAAGCTGTTCAAATAGCACAGAAATAATTGAAAACTGTTCAAAATCAAGTTTCCTCTTCTTTCAGATCCATGATTTACACTACAAGCAGATGAGTTTTCTCACCAGCTCCTGGTGGTGCACGGTCCCTCCTCAATACACTCACACTGTTCTTCAGCAACAACTGCATTTTGCTGCAGAGGCAGCGATGTATGAGCCTTGCTACTGACATGCAAATTGATGGGAATGGACAGTTATCCAGGCTTCAAAGTCACCAAGCCACTGGCTTAGGTGCCAAATACTTCTTGGCTTTGCCAACCAATTTGATCACTGGGCTAAAGGTCAGGAAATTTTTTTCCTCTGAGTTTGCAATTCCTTAGCCACTTTCTTCCATCTCAGTGCATGTAAAATCCTGGGAATAGAGAGCTGCCTCTCTGTAGCCTCTTGTGCATTTGATTCTCTGCAATTCCTACAAAAACACGTTAAACCTGAATGAATCTCTACAAGCTAAGATGGCACTGACCATCTCTTTTGCTTTTGTTCTGCTGGAGAAGCAGCTACACTGCTGTGCAGGGAACACACGGGCTGGGTTTATTCGCATCCTGTTCTCTGCTCTTTACAAAAGTGTTGAAGGCGGTTTGTATCTTTTAGTTTGGGGAGTAAAACTGAAACCACTGAAGGGTTAAAATACAGAGCAGAGAAGGAACTGGATGTGCAATGAAGAAATGCTAACTCTGTCACCCTTGAACACAGTGGCTGCAGCGAGGGAAAGGTGAAGTTATTTGGCAAGCAATGAACAAAATGAATGGCAGTTGAAAGGCAGCATTTTGATAGGCACTAATTATTAAACTGTAATTAGCACAAGGATGCAGTGATCTGTTCAAATCCCAGCTAAGCAAACAGGTAGAGGTTAAAGACAAAGGTATCTGCAGAGTTGCCAACCTTGCGGCTGCAGATGCTGAAGAGGCAGAGCACGGCCAGCGTGGCCACGTGCTGATCCCCCGCCTTTTGAGGCGTGACACTTTGGACCCACATGTGCCCTATCACCTGATACCACGGGGGAAAAACAGCAGATAGGCTAGTTTTGGAGAACCACAGTGGTACCCTGTTGTGCCCAAGTCAGAGCTGGATTCACAGCAGGCATCATGGTCAGCCCTGAGAGCCCAGAGGAGGTCTGGGGCCAGGATGAGCAGCGGTGGGCAGCTGAAGCTGCAGGGTTAGGTGAGGAACCAAGGGACCAAGGGCCAGCCAGGCTGGAGTGCTGCTCAGCCCAAGGACCATGGCTGGGTGCTGAGGTCAAATGGAACGTGGCCCTCAGTGGGCATTGGAGACATGGATGGGATCAGAGCAAGGGGTATGGTTGTGGTGAAGGGAGAAAGGGTTTTCTGAGTTGTTCAAACCGGGGAATACTGCAGCAGGAAAACAACACTGAGAGCAGAGGAGCCACTGGAAATCAGCAAAACAAGGTTTAAAACCATTTCATACAATATAATGGCAGTTTCAATCATGTTTATCCACCATGAGCGAGACATTTGAAAAACCTGAACCTGTTAGTAGCAAACTAAGGTTAAAAATATTGTGCTATTGGAAAGTGTCACTTTCCCTCTCCTACAAAGCCATTGTGAAAACTAACGAAGGGCTGAGAGAGACCTGGAAACTTTCCTCTTTGCCTTGAGGGCGTAGTCAACTTGTCACTGAATCTAAAAATAGTCTTCAGAGTATTGATTAACCCGTCTGAAGTGAGTAACAATGAATTAAAGGGAAGAAAATGAAACCAAGCAAAGCTTTAGAGCATATTTGACAGCAAGATCTGGGTTAGGAGTAGCAGAACATCTTTTATTACAAGTGACTGACTGTTGCTTTGTCAAGGTACTATATTTTTATTCGTTCTCAGCCAGCAGCACTATACCTACAGAAGTCCACTCAGCATGGTAGCAAGACCTTTCTCCTGGGATAGTAATTCATCTATTCAGTCATTTTCTCCTGACTAAATTTTTGTCATGTCCTTTTCTTTTTTTAAATACATTCTCCAGTAAGTAGTCTAGAGTTTCAGAGTTCACTTAATAATCGCTTTCTTACTTGCACAGATTTAATCATATAAAATGTATAAACATCATTACCAAGAAAAATAAGTCTCCTTCCCCCTGTCTCCCTCACTGAAGGAGCAGATCCAGGAAGACAAAGAATAACAACAAAAATAAACACGCAAAAAACTACTATAATATCCTGTTGAGGACTCAAATCCCATCGAGAAAAACTATGTTAATGCTTAAAAATAGAAAAATTAGGATCTTATTTCCACAAGATTTTAGACCTTCTTGCCTCAAGAATTTACGTGAGATCATTAATTGACTCCATTTAAATTTGAGAGCTAAGAAAGGTCAAACTGCTGCTCTTAATATCACAGTTTCATTGGAGATCAAAGCAAGTATATGACTATATGGAGCATACAAAAGTGCAGCGTCAAGTATGGATTCCTTCGCAAACATTCTTCTGTTACGAGGAGAAATCCAGCTACAATAGGCCTGGATACTTATAATCACATCAGCTTCGTGATAACTTTTCCTCCTGTGTCTTAGTATCTCGCAATAAGCCAACAATCAGTGTGTGTAAACACCACATGATGGCTGATCTCTGTTATTATGACCTTTCTCATGGTGAGTAATCTCATCTGCCCTCATAAAGGAAGATAACTGTTAGATTAGATTAGTGCTTTCATATATTATTGCATATCTCATGGATATTTTTTCCAGTCCTATGGGTGCAGTAGGACTGACTGGGAAGAGCTCTATAACCACTCTACGGGGAGGGAGAGAGGGAGAGGAAAGGGATGGATGGCTCCAACAACTGTTAAGGCTACAGTAAAGGGTAAATGCAGTCATCAGCGAGGTGGAGGTTTAACTCCTTATCTTAAGACATCTTTGTGTGCTTTACTGAGCCAAGTGACTCCAACTGCAGTAGTTTGGCTGAAAGGTCAATAAGCAAAATGCAGAGTCTGGAGAAATAAAAAGTTCACAAAGGGGAAACAATTCTGTGAAAAATCTAAAAACAAAGCCAAAAACATCTCACAGTGCCAGAACAGGCCTATGGCACAAAGGAAACAGCACGGTACCTGGAGCTCTTTCAAATCCAGCCAGGATCAGTAATGACCAACACAACCTTCAGGAAGCTGCCTTGCTGCCTCTGCAGGTACCCTGAGCAGGGAAGGCACAGACAGGGCACTAACTGGCTTCTCAGCCAAACCAAAAATTCCTAGCGTGGAGGCTTTCTCAAAAGCCAAACTTCATTTCCTTAGAGACACACCGAGCGGCCACCAGACCGTGATCACTTTTGGCTACTGCCACAGCAGGTGGGTCTCACCGGGTAGGTCTGTGATAGGGAACAAATAGTTTCACCACAAGCCCAAACCTGCCTTCAAATCTAAATTCAGTCTATCCAGAAAGATGGGATGCAAGTCTCTGCTTAAGCAAATGCTTTAGAAATTGCATGAGCAAAAGTCTGCCACCCATTAGTGTGAATCCCTACCCGCATGGGGCGATGTTCCCAATATGCTAACGCCCACTCCATCATCACCAGCCCTTGCACTGGTGACACATGGCCAACAAGGCAGACAAACCAACTGTGGAACCCTTCCTAAGTCCCAAAATATTACAAACTACAAATTTAGGCTTCTTGTGCTCTTGATAATGGCTGTCCTGGATAAATCATAGAATCACAGGATGATTTAGGTTGGAAGGGCCTTTAAGATCATCTAGTTCCAACAGACAGCCTTTCTGTGGAACACAGTTTTTCTACTGACAGAAGTTTGAACAGATGCAACAGCAGTTTAGCTCTGAAGCTAAAACAGCAAACAAATAGGCCCTCGCAGACTTCTAGGGGCCATTACAATGAGGGAAATTGAGGCACTAAGTAAGACTTGAGGTGACATTAATCAATGGTGAAAAGATGTTTGGATCTCCTTGCAGCCAAGGTTTACCCTTAGGAGATTTAAAGGATCTTCCCAAAGTCTTAACAGAGTGAACCTGTGACCAATAGAAAGCTGTAGCTACAAAATCAGCAGTGTCACATCAGATCATCGCTGCTTTCCATCTCAGGATATTAGCTTCCTCCAAAGCAAAAGCGGAAAATGCAAAGATGCCTAATTCAAAACAGGTACCTGCAAGCCTGATAAGCAAAACAATGTTTCCCTTTGCTTATTTGGGTTCTTTTTTTCACATACACAGGAGAATCCCACCAGGCAGTTTGGCAATTACTACAGGAAAAACAAAAAAAAAACCCCTTGCCTTCAACATTGATGCAACAGCCCGAGATGTCTCTCAGGCTTTCACTGCACCCTCTCCAACTGCACTGCCCTGGTTTCATGGCACATGAGGACCATGAGGGGCATTTCCCCAGCAGCCCATGCCACAGCTCTGCTTTGCTTGCTGCAAGGGCATTTCAGGAAGGCAAATCCTGAACTTCTGCTGCAAGGTTAACAGAGTTTGCAAAGTCTTTGAAACGGGCAGAGTTAAAAAGGTATTTGGTAATTTCCCCAAACACCTGAATTTGTGTGCAGCAAATGATACAAGGAGAGAGGTAGAAGAGAATTTGTTTTAAAACACTGATGTCTGCCTCATCTTACTGAACTTAGTGGCAAATTCAATAAATATAAGTATTACATGGCACCTGGAAAGGTTATTCACTGTCTGCAGGTGGGTGTATGTTTCGCTGTAATGCAAAAGGAGTGTGTTTAGGAAAGAGGGGGTAGCCAGCCGCCTTTTGGGGGTTTGTTTGTTTGGGGTTGTTTTAAGATGAAGGGGAAAATACACCTGCCAAAGAAATGAACCTGGGTTGTGCATAAATTAATTTACAGAAGGAAGGAAATATTTGTTTAGCTCTCATTCTCTTTATGCTACACCTGGCTGCCAGAGCCACTGCAAAATTTCTAACAATCTTACCAGGCTATTTGCATTTAAATCGCTTTTCCTGACATTATGTAAATCTCTTAGTAAAGCTGAAGTTTTCTTTTTCACTGAGGAGCTGCACTCAGTGGCTTGTTCTCAGTCCTACCCAGTTCTCCTCCCTCTGCTCCACTGTGTTATATTAGCACCACATGAAACTATTTATGAAACCCCAGTCTCATAGGTTTTGTTTGGAGCTGGGTCAAAGATAACGGTATGCAGATTTCTCAGATCTTCATAACAAAATTGCATTACAAATTAATTCGTGCTTGGATCTAAAAGAGATCCATATGCTTAGGTCCAATGTTATCAATCTTCAGAGGTGACCTCGTGTGACCGGATTTCCAAAGTGACTATTCAGTGGAATTCTCACTCCTGTCTGTTTAAGGATTCTACTGCCTTGGACTGCATCAGAAGAGTACTCTATCAGTTGAGGAACTCCACATATCATTTTTTAATCCAGAAGCTTGCATTTTTCTCCCCTCTGCAAATTTCAGTGCTAGAGATGCAGCTGGTAATAGAGTATCAGGTCTCTAGCTCGAGTCTAGCTCCAAACCCAGAACTCTGTCCAGGCCTATGTAAAACACCAACACTTGAGGAGATACTTGATTTCAGGCTGAAATTCTGTACATTTAGTTTTGAATGGTGGATGAAAAGAATAGCACAGCAGCAACAGGAGTCTAAAAATTGCAAGCAAGTCAATGTCAGCTGTGCCTTTTACAGTCTTCAAGGCAAGACAGAGAAGTAGGAGCAACCAAGATGATGTGAAAAAAATTGTCTCTGCTGTAATTCTGGACTTGACTGGAGACTGCTTCAGTCCCTACCTCAAATTACCACAACTCCAGGGCTTTCCTAATTAACTTCCCATAGTGCCTATGGACTGCAACACAGACAAGAGAGCATGGAGAAGCTACAGCTCAAAGTCTTTTGATACTGAGTATTCAGGCACTCCTAACATACCTCATTGCTTACATGAGGTGGGGGTTGCAACACAAGACCATTTGCCAATCTCATATTACCCAGAGAATGCCCATGTGTCAGGGAAATTCCCAGCTGGTAGGTGGGATGGGCTACTTTCCATAGGAACAGCATAGGGAAATGGGAACAAAGACTTGGACAGGAACCAGGGCTCGTAGACACTACAATAAAGTTATCTGGATATTTGGGTGGCAACAAGCACTTTAGCTGGGGGAAAAAAAAATGATGATACCTTATTATTATATCCTCTTAAAAAACCAAACCACCTCAGCTTTAACACCAGACATCCAGTCAGAGAACTTCATCTGGTATTTGTTAGTCATATTAGCGTAACATTTTGCAGCCCTTTCCAGTAGTTGCAATGTACTTTTCACCCTGCTCTCCAGGTACCAGCCAATGGATATTCTATAGGGTTTAGTCTCATCGAAGTAAACCACTAATGTTTGCCAAGTACTTTGAGATCATCTGATGAAAGGCTCTATAGAGCCACAATCTATTATTTCTTAGTCAGAAAAACACATTTGCTGAACAGGAAGAACAAAGGAATGAGCTGTGGGCCCCCAATAAGCATTCAACACAAGTTAATTTGCTCAGCAGCTGTATTTTGCTGAGACAGATTGCATATTTTCATTGTTAAAATAAAAATGTCCACTGGGCTTATATCCTTCGTGCTTTCCATTGCTGCCTGCTACATTCCGAGTCTAGTCTAGTGAACAAATTCAATTCCTTTAATAAATAAGAGATCCACTCGAATACTTTTGCCTTTGTCCAGGCAAAAATTAATGAAGCCAGAAGACATACAAGGCTGCAGAATCTTCCCGCTCATGGAAAAAAATAGTGGAAATCTGGCACCTAGCAAGGCAGGCAGTATGTGTGAATCATGGCTGCCTGCCGATGCGCCTGATTCAGAGCAAGGCAATAAGAACAATAATACTGCACTACACCAACTAACCTTCAAGCTTAGTCACAGTTTCACACAGCTAATGAGCAGAGGGAGCAATGAATCTTCAATTTATGGTGCTCTGTTCCGATAGATTTAGCCTGAAGACAACAGCAGCACAGCAGCATTTCCTTGCATCTCTAATGACTTATCTTGTCTTTAAGTCCTTTTTTTTTTTCCCCTTCCTCTTCCCTGCATCCAGGAGGTTTCCTTCCTCTTCCCTGCATCCATGAAGATTTCTTAAATCATTACTGAATTTTTAAAACCCTGGTGAATAAATTCTTATCATCAGCTCCTACGGTAAAAATATGGAGTGACACCCATGAATCTGCCAAATCTTGCTCCTCGTTGTTTTTCTTGTCTCCCTGTCTCTCCTGCATCAGGCTGTTTACAAAGAATTATCAGGGCTGTCGTGCAATACTTTGACTATGCAAGAGAAGATGCTTTGACTCCAAACGCCAGCTTTCATGCATACTTCTTTTGTAAATTACCTCCTATTTTATTTTTAGCCTGGAGGTGAATCATTCAGGAAAATCTGATAAAATCCATTTAACCACAGTTAAGCTATCAAAACCCGAGCAAGTTCTAGTTAACTTTTAAGAAGTTTACACATGTTTATTTGAGCTCACATGATTAAAGTGAGAGCATGTTTATTTTAACTCTAACAGAGTTGCTCTGGACTTAGAACCCGTGGAGAATCAGGCCTGTAAACATACCCAGCGTTACTCTATGGAGAAATAAAGAAAGCAGAACTGGGGGGAAAACGTCACAAACAAAACATTTCTTTGGGAAATAGCGGAGAAAGAATGTGCTACATTGACATCAGCAGCTCAGAGGAAGGGGGTTGCTTCCTTTGGAAAGGAAATGGGTTTATTTTGAAGACAAAAGTAATGAGATGGCAACGCCAATGCCCATAGCACATGTGAAGTACAGGCTCAGCCTCGAGCCCAAATGTGCCTCGTGTTTGGAGAGCAAATAGCCTGCTCCAGGTGAACTCCACAGTCCATGTGGGATGAAGACAGCAGTGGTGGGGGCAGGAAGGCAGGAAACTGTCACCACCTATCTCCATCTGCCTTCACCGCTGTCAGGCAGATAAATCCACCGGGCTCTTCTTGGGAAACACCTGACGTGCTGTGAGGTAGAAGGGATATAGGACGCTGAGATACAGATAACTTCCTTGCAGTCCACATCTGCCAGGTGTCAGGCTACAGGTTGTTCTGACCCTTCTTCCAAGGACCAAATAAAGCCAAGGACCCGATTATTGTAATTTAGTATTTATTTTTAAGAATATTAGAAAGTCCTGCGCTACTGACAGCCAGCATCTGTAGAAGAAAGTTGTTCAAAGGGTGTTCTGCATACTGGATGTGACCCATGAGACAATTCTGTCCAGTCTCCACCCACGTATAACATTTATATATAGCCCTAGAATAAACCCTTTTTTATAATCCTGCCACAAGCTGTCAAGCAGGGCAGCCCTAGACTAGATTTTGCTGCCGTTGTAGAAAAGGAAGAGCATGTCTCATTTTATTAAAATACTAGAACAAGCCTGCCGTATCATAAAAATTTAAAAATAGTCCAGAGTGCTACCTTACATAAAACACTGCCCTGAGCTGCCTTCTATTCACAGCATCCCAAATATACTGTAATCCCAGAGCAAGTCATGGACCAATAAAGGAATCTGAAGCTGATGTTTTAGACACACAAATGCACCCCTTCCACTCCAAGCCTGCATGCAAAAGCTAAACAAAATGACCATTTTCTGTGCAATTAAACAGTACACCCATCTACCCACAACACAACAGTCTTTCATTCCACTCAGTTCTCACTTGCAAGCCTAATCTAATTAAGTGCCTTTTTCAGAGATGCTTAAGGGAATTTAGTGCCCTTCAAAAATCAGTGGGACTCAGCTTCACCCACCATCTGTGCTTTTGAATAGCCTCTTTGAAACACCCACGTAGGAAGGAGTGGTACCTGCAAATACCTGGGATGTGGAAGAGACTTCCCATGGCATCTCTGGTGCCTCGTGTTCTGGCTTTTCCAGTACTGCCGTATTTTGGAGGGGAAGGCCCTGCCTCACAACAAGGTCTGTGAGATGGTGCTTTCAAAGACTTTGGGTTGACTTAGTCCCTCATGTTGAAGCTCCCATTTGAGGTACCTCCGGGCCAGTGTGGAACCAACGTCCTCTGCCTATGATGCCACACAGACTTGGGTGTGCTCCAAGTGCTGCTCCGTTTTAATCTCAGAACAGACAACACTCCTGAAGCTGATTGAAGGCACCCTGGTCCACAGCCCCTTTGGAGAACTCCAGATCTGCCTTGATGCAGCAACACGAGTGTTTCACAAGTGTCACTGACAAAAAGTTGTAGTTTTTCTTGCCTGCAGCTCCAGAGAGGTTAACATCCCCAAGCCAACTGCAGCCTGTTTGTCACCTTCCTATCTTTTCTCCACAAACATCATCTCCCTCCCAGCCTTTAAACTAACCACAAATATTTTGACAGAACTGGGCTAGGAAGCAACTATGCTTGCATTTACACTGGGACATCAACAAGGACAGCAACCTCTTGGCCTGAAACAGCAGCAGCCACAACAGTGTATCTGACTTCAGCCTTTAGGTTTTAGTCCTTTTCCTTCTCTAATGACTGTATCTCTCTACCACCTTTACTGGCAGTGGAGAAAAATCTCTTGGTCTGAGCACATGACATGGCCATCGCATGAAACTCAGAGCTGAGCCCTCAAATATGAACTTCCAAGTCATATTGGCCGTGCAGCCTTGAATCCAGGATCCCATCACAGCACATCCACAACCAGTCTGACACTGGTAAAGGGTTACTTCAGCAGGCTGGGGTTTGCCTGGCTACATGACAGCTCCGCAGAAAAGGACCTGGCATACTGGTGCGTATCAAGGTAAATTCATTGTGTGCACTTGCAGCAATGAAAACTAATCTCCTACTGGGTTTTATTGGCAAGAGCACAGCTGACCAGCCCAAAGGGATTATGTTCCTCTTCTCAGCACCTGTGAAGCTGCATCTAGGGTATTGGGCCCCAGTCTGGGGCTTCCCAGGATAGGGGAGAGATTGGCAAATGGGAGAGAGTGCAGCAGAGGGGCACTGAGATGTCAGGGAGCTGGGACACACAACACATGAGCATGGGAGGAGGACCAAGCGTTTTAAGCATTCAAGAGAAAAGGCTCTGGAGGTGTTTAATTGCAGCCTTCCACAACCTAAATAGAAAAACAAAGCCTGTCTCCTCTCCCAGATGCACAGCAAAGAGACAAGAAGCAATTGCCATAAGCTGCAGTTAGGACAATTCAGACAGGATATAGGAAAAAAATTCATGAGAGTGTTTACACTACCCAGAGAATCTGTTCCATCTCCATCCTTGGAGATATTAAAAACTTGACTGGGCAAGGTCCTGAGTAACCCGATCTAACTTTGAAGTTGACCTTGCTTTGAACAAGAGGTTGGACTAAGCGACCTCCAGAGGTCCCTTCCAATCACAATTACTCTGATTTTCTGGAAAAAGTTCAAATGCAGAAGTTATCTTAAAAGGACTTCTCTGAAAGTTTCAGCTAAAAATGCAGCAGCTCTCAGGAGGCCATAGCAATCCTGATAAGGTGTCTGGTATCCATAGCTGAATTCTCAGGGGAACAGCTCATTTGACTGTGCGGCTGCAAAACAAGAGGCTCAGCCCTAGTTCAGCCCTGAATGCTGAATTCTATCACCCAGACTGATTCAACTCAATCCAAACAGTGCTCCCTCAGCTCTTCTCTAATGACAATAGGGTTTTTTTCTTTTAAGAGTTCAGTCTACAGAGCTATCACAACAGCAGCACTTCCCCCTGTCAAATTCACTTTTTTAAAAGCCATATAAAATGGAGCGGAGAGATTATGGAGGGATATCTCTGCACAAAAGCAAGACCAAAGTAAACTTGCTTCCATAGTGGGGCTGGGAGGAGATCAGGCTATTGGGGGGGAATAAAAAGATGCCAATTCTTTGGAAAGAGTCATGGGTTACCTGGAGAGACCATCTCTCCTTTTCACACAACCTCTCCCCAGGCTCTGGATATACAGTGGCTCCCATTGGGACTTGATTTCCTTGGCACCAAAGGGCCACAGGTTTTGGCCAGAAGAAGAATGTAAGATAAGACGATGATGGTCGCATCAGCCAGCATCCCTTCATCCACTCTCTGTTCTCTGCACTTTTAAACTGATTTTCCTTGAAGCAAATCTCACAGAAGCCAACAGTATGGCTCTCTTTTGGGGTTTCCAAAGCTTTGTCACTGCTCAGAGGAGCCACGTCCCACCTGGATGGGGATAGGGACAGCCTCAGCCAGCTGCATGCACACCGTGGCCCTCCACGCAACACTCTCCATAGGGCAGCAATGTCTTCACCTGCATTTATGCCTTTTGCAGTAAATACTTTCTGCCTTGATGTAAATTCACTGCTCCAAAAATAACTGTAATTACCCAAGAAGCAGAGGAGTCTATTTACAAGATTTAAAGGGGAAGATGAAAGAAGATCTCTTAGAAGAAAACTTCTTACACCTGGGCCTCAAAATACAAAAATTAATTGAAAAGGGGCAGCTGACTCCTCTGGAAAAGGCTCAGCCTGTTTGGAGGGGCATATATTTTTGTATTTTCTTGGTATTTTGCCCACATCAACCAAAAGGAATTGCTTAAGTCAGACAACAATAAATTATTACATGGAAACCAATTACTGCTCATGAGAAAACTATCTGAAGAGAGGAGAGGGGTCTGGCAATACTTACGTCTGTGAAAGTTTATAAATCATGCTGAACATAAAGAAAAAAGAAAGGAGGCATAAAAAAGGCATGGGTGTGCACACAAGACAGGATCAGAAAATAATAATTTAAAATAAGAAACTTGTTACAACAGCCACAATGATTGCTGTCTGTCCAAGCTCTGAATAATTCAAAAGGTTCCTGCTTCACTTAATATCTCAGGGTATTTTCAGATCTGCCAGAAATTTCAGCTGGTAAATAATGCATCTGTGGTATTCAAATACACATGATCCCCAATTAATACTAAAGATTAACACTGCCTATTTTGAAATAGGGGGAAGTTTGAGGAAGGAAAATTCCTGCTGAGCTGTCTGGGCTTCTATCCTTCCCATTTTCATCTTTACCATTTGGGTGCTAAAATTGCTGGCCTCTCTTGCAGTTGCTGTTTTCACAGGTAAAAAGGAGCTAATACAACTGATTAATTCAGCATTAGCCTGCAAAGTAACTCACAATAAGGTTCCAGAAATAGGAAAAAAATAAGGAAAAATAAAATAATGTGCAGCAAATCAAGCTTTTGTTTCTGCACTGGGGGCATTGTTTTCTGTGGTGTCCTGGTGCCAGCACAAGTTCCCTGCAAGGAGCTGAGTGCTTTGGGCAGCAGGTACCTGGGAGGTGCAGTTCATGGGACAGAGAGCTTGGCACAGGCAGCCACCATCACATCCCAGCCCAGAGGGCTCTCAGCCATGCTCCTGCCCACCAGCCTCCCCTTGTAGCAAGTTCAATTCATAGACACGAGGAAAAGATTTTAAACAATTACCAAAGCATGACTAGGACTTTCATAACGCAGCTTTGTGTTCAACACTTGTGAACTTTAGTCCAAAACAAGGAACAAACCATCTAAAAATCACTAACAGCCACATGTTTGTGTTAAGACACTAAATGATGACATAAACATTGCAAGACAGACACGTGGTAACAAAGATAATACACATCACATATAGAGTGGAGGCAGGCTGAAGGCTTTCATTTGAACTACTGAATTTTGCTGGTTTGGAGAAAATGCCTCCTGGATCCAAACTGCCCGTGAACCCAGGTCCTGCTTTACCTGAACTCAAAATCAAGGAGAATTCGTGTACAGTATGGCAGGTCCAAGAGAGAACTTGGAGAAGTCTCTTCAAATGTCCCCCTCCTGTTTTCCTGATGATTTCTGTTCCACCCCACAAACACTGCTGGATTTACAGCCACAGGAAGAGAAGGATAAGCTGTTCTCCTGGTTGACATGGCAATTTTAGGAATTTTCCTCTAGTCAGAAAGGAGATTCAGCTACTGCTCTGGAAATGAAACCTGAGTTGAGAAATAAGCCCAAACCAAGAAGGTCAATGGTGACCTGGGAAATTAGTAGTAAAGACAAGGAAAGGCCTACTTTTATATGCAGTATCTGATTTTTTTCTTAAATCCACACTTTACTTCATATGAATTTTCTTCTAATACTATCTGAACGTGCTGCTGTCTGTTTGTGTTCATCACAGGGAAGGTGCACGCAAGGTACAGCCTTTGTACCGTCCAAATGCAAACAGCAGTACCCTACATTTCAGCCCACGCAGTCAGGAGCAGGGACATGATTTTCACGTTATAGGTTTTAAATCAACCAAATTTAAGGACCAGGGTGAGATCTGGAGATTCGAGTGCTGACCACTATCCAAGACAGGTGGCTGCAGGAAAGCCAGCTTGGCTCTGTCATCCAAATGCTGGTTTCCTGCTCAGCCTGTGGTGGCATCAGGTGGTTGTCCTCTTATTACTAGTCCCATGGGAGACTGGCATCTCTGATTTCAAGGCATTTAGTCCAAACTTTTCTAGCCCTTGACTTTTTAAATATTTTGTTTATCTTGCTGCTGTGGTTCCTATTGTTCCTAAACTGTTTTTCTTATTAAATTACAGAGGTTTCAAGTTGGAATAAACCTTCCTTTCCGAATGTGTCCGCTAGCGATTGGCTGGCTGCAGGGGAGACAGCAAGGGGGAGGGGGAGGGAAAGCAGAGGAGAATTAGAAGGTTTCAGATTCCTGTAAACAGAGAAACATTTTTCCAGTGATCGGTCTGAACCCAGTGGAAATAGGGCTTCGGTTTCCTCTAGTTAACGCGAGGGATCCGGTGGCAGTGCTGTTGACATGCCTCCTTTTTCTCTCACAGTTGCTGGAGGCTGCTCGGTCTGCAGGTGATCAGCAAGCCCTGATGCTGGCAGTCATTGCCACCGATTCCTTCCCCTGCCTTTTCCAAGCCTGCCCTACTTGCAGCCCAGGAGCAGGTGCCTGTGCTCCAGGGGTGGGCCCTGCAAATGTACTTGCTTTCCTCAAATCCTGGCTCCCAACTCCACCACTCGCTGCAGCCGCTCCAAAGCGGCTCTGAGGAACACAGCTGAACTCCCTTAAAGGGCAGCAGAAACTTCCTCAAATCCATCCATTTCTGTTCTGCATAACCCCAGCAACCCTCCACTCTGCCCACAACCTCTTGGCTTAACTGTATATGGTGTGGGGTCTAGGTTAGGCAGCGTCTTCATGTCCTGTGCAAATACAGCACCTAGTGCACATCTGGTGGCACTCCACCAATGGTATATTTAGTAAGCACCACAGTGCAAACACACAGTAAGTTGTAGCTGGGCCACCATCACCAGACTTACACATCAGTCCACGTCAATATTTTTCCAGTGTGGTCATGCAAACACTGTTCATTTCAGAAGAATATCCTCTGACTTGCCAGTGGCGATATCCTCAGTGGTTTCCCCATCAAGCACTAAACCAACCTAATTCAGCTCTGCCTGTGAAAGTTGATCAACAGCCTGTGCACAGGCCTGAGTTTTCCAAATACGTCACTAGATGCCTCCCCGTGAGGAGCTGGGTATAAAAGAACACTATAAATGATTATGAGAACAAAACCACAATGTGTTTGCTTGGGCATGTGCAGCAATAATATTAATTTAAATCTCTTGCATATTGCTAACACTATTCATAAATACTGAACTTTCCTAAAAGGGCAAGGAATTATAGCACTGCATTTGCTGGCAGTGCCAGCCCAGACACTTAACAGGAAGGAGTCTTGTGGTTAAAGCTCCTGTCTGGGCACCAGGAGAGGTTGGGTTTATACTTGGCTCTCCTACAGGCTTCCTATGTCACCTTGCTGAAATGACTTTGCTCAGTTCCCTCAGCCATGAAGCCAGCTATTGTGAGGTGAGGTTCAGACCGGTAAGTCACCCTGTCACCAGCAAAAGACAGGTGCTGTGGAAGTGAACTTGCATGTGTACATGTATATGTACGTATAAACATATATATATACACACATATATATTTAGGTGCAGCACACATGGTTTTCTAGAAGGGGAATCAGGCATTCAAGTCACTTCCTAGAAACTTCTGTTTGTTTAGGTGGCTTTGCATACTGTGTGATCACATTTCCTCGCTGTTGCTGCGGGCACAGATGTCCACATCCACCCAGGGCAAACAGCAGTCTCTCCAAAAGTATTCCTGATGCACCTGTCAAAGATTACAATTAATTCATGACTGTTTGATGCCTTATGCTAAATGAGTTTGGCTCCAGTCCAGTTTCCATTGGGCAAACATCTCCGTCTCAGGAACACGGTGACATTTGGCATTTATTGTCCTCTTGGCTGGCACTCTTACCCAGGACCACGTATGGAATGTGTCAGGGGAACAGACTCGCTTTTCAGTCCCTTATCTGCATTGAGGAAGGATGGTATAGAAGAGCCTTTTGTTGTTATTCACGTTTAACTTCCTTCTTGAAGACAGATGGAAGAGGTTTTGTTTTGTAGCAGTTAATACCACACCTCTCACCGCTGCAAAATCCTCGTCGTGCTCTATCTGACAATTCCCAAACCAGTCTCCTCCTGATACAAGGTGTTTGTTCACAAAGACTGAACCATAAACTCTCCCGCGATGCTTAGATTAGCATGATATGATTCAGTAATTTCCTTTGTTGCAATCTCTCTCACTCTGTCAGCACATTCACTCAATATTGTTTTAAGCCTAGTCCTTGTGCGAGGTTGCTGCCTCTGTCCCCCTCCACACCGAGCCACACAAAACCAGTCAGACAGCAGCATTCCTGTGCTGAGCAGCGTTATGTTCCCAACGCACTCCCAATAGCCATGGCAACATGGCTTTCAAACAGCTGACTACCTCCAGCCCCCTCGCCAATGGGCTGTTGGGGTGACAGTGCCACCTTGATGCCCACTGCCCCACAGCTCGTGCCCTGGGAGACTTTACTTTCTTCTGTGACGTGAAGGTTAAAGACCGTATTGCCAAAGTCACATTTACTCCTTGTACCGGGTCAGCTCGCGTTGCTGATACAATGGTTAAGCAATGGGTGGATGAACTGTTTGCTCTGTCCCAAGGAGATGATCTCATCTGGGACAGGCTTTGCTTTCGTGCCATGGAGAGAGCAGGGGAGCATCAGGGCAGTGTGTGCCTTGGTGTGACGTGGTACAGAGCAGGGTCTGAGGCTCCTGCAGAGCCACCCATCCCCAGGCTTCAGGCAGGGGGACTCCGTGTTTCATCTCAGTGACCAGGAGAGTGAGAGAGAAAAAGGAAGTGTGGAGGTGTGTGTGTGGTCCTGGGGTCACTCAGGAGGAAAAGAGGAATGGGCTGGGGGAAATACATCCCTTCAGAAATGAGTCTGGAAAAGAGGTCAGCTAAAGTTGCCTGTCCCACGATTCCACTGGCATCGAGGCCCTAGATACCCCAGGCTGTGCTCCTGCAGATGGCAGAGGGCAGCCAGTATGTTGGCTGGACCAAAATGTTGCTGCCATCACTCTTCCATCCTGAGCGGCCAAATGAAGAAGTGAGGCTGAAGGCCTGGCTCAGTGGGTGGTACAGGATCCATTGGATGTCTGCGGGGCCAAGGTTTTACCCAAGAGCCTTCCCGTCATGTAGTGCTGCAGATCCACTGCCCAGCATGAAGCTTGCAGGTGTCCTGCACCAACCCAAACACATCCCACAGACTGTGTGAGGTCCTCACCAGGCTTCAAGTATTTACTGGAGCAGCAGAACAAGGGCGTATCATTGCTTCAGCTTTAGAGATAGTCACACTAGGGATCAGAGCTAGCCCAGATCCACTTATTCCTGCCAGTTGTACTTTGCATACCGTCACCGACTTATCCCCAGCCCATGGGAGGACCTGCGCTTCTCGCTGCCATCCTCCCATGAAAGCAGCAGGCACAGAGTTTCTTCCCTCACCTCCAAGCTGTGACCTACAACTGGGGAAACTCTCTCTGATATTCATGGAAGTTTGGGAGATGGATCTCAGTTCCTACCCCTGTGGAAAAGCAGTTGCTTTATGCCCAAAAACCATGCTGTAATGCACCCTCAGCCAGCCCCCAGTGCCATGGCACGGTGGGTCCCCTCTCTCCCAAAGGACAAGGACTTGGTGACGCTTGGCAGAGAGGGATGCTCAGCCTGGGCAGGATCCCTCCAGCACCCACAAACCAAAGCCGGGCTCTCTTGCCTGATCCAAACCTGCCTCCTACACCCCAGATTCCTGAAATCAAACCCTTCTAGGGGAATGCGTCAGCGCCCAGCCAGTGGGAGTGAAATGCCAAATTTTTAGCAGATTGGAGTTTATTTTTAAGCAGTGTCAAAAAAAAAAAAAAACCAAAAAAAAACCCCAAAACAAAGCAACCTCTGTGAATACACACACACAGAGGAAAGAAATCAGCACGTCAAAACAAGGCCAGCACAGCAGCCAGACCTCAGCACCAGATGCTGTCAGCTTCCCAGGCACAATCCCAGCCTGCCCCAGCCACCTATTTGTGAAATTCCTCGAGGAAGAGTGCAGGGAGGAGACTGCCAAGTGGCTGCGTTGGGATCTCAGTAAACAGGAAATCAAGGAGAGGAGATGGGGGAAAGCTTTCATTCACCAGGCACGCAGAAAGGTGAGAGCCAGGGGAGTGTGCTCCTGACTGTCCAGGTTTCCAGAATCCTTCCCGCTTTGTACCAAATCCCACTTGCACCAAAGCCCCTTCACCAGCCCATGTGCCAGCCACGCTCAACTCCCCCAAATCCTCCCGGTGCCAGGGACACAGGGGGCACTCAGCACCACGCTGGCTCAAACCCAACGTGTTGGGGTCTCTCACTCTATTTCCTGCCTTGAGGTAACAGCATACGCCCGCTCCTCACTGAGCATTCAACCTGTAACTACTCCAGGCGGGTCCTATTTTGGCTCTCCCCAGCAGAACCAGGCCAGGTAAAGTGCCAGGCTCCCCAGCAGTGCCATGGTGCTCACCACTGTCACGCTACCCTCGGAGTCTTTCCAAGCTGATTGCAAAGCCCTTCCCAGCCACAGAGAGGAGAGACCCGATGCTGCCGGCACAGAGCGAGCAAGAGCCAAAGGCAGAGGTCTGTCAGGAGCAGGGCCACAGCAGGAAGGAGAAGCTGAGATGAGATCTGATCCCCAGCCTTTTTCTGGCAGGGCACACTGGCAAGGTACAAAGGGGCTTATTCTCCCCTGGTGCTGCACTGCAGTGGTGGATGCATCGGTACAGCCCATCCCTGTCCCTCCCGAGACAGAAACCTTTACCCAAAGCAGCCAAGATAGCTCTATCAATCTCACTCACCACACCAAGGTCTGCCCAGAACCCCCAGGTGCCTCCTTCCTCCAGTACAGGCTAAAATGAGTTTTGTTGGAGCTCTCAGGGTTTTGCTGTACTGCAAAAGATCAGAAGAAGCCTTTGCTGCAATGAGGTGGGGCTCAAGACTTGGGGGTGATGGGAAGGGAATCGATGGCTCTTCTGTACCAGCTCATACTGGAGGTTTTCCTGCTACAAGGCTCAGAGGTGACAACTGCCAGGCAAGATGCTATTGAGAGTTACCATCCTGTGCCACCCTCAAGCCCTGCAGGCAAAGGGACATCCGCTGGGACACAAACTCTACAGGCTGCTGTATGATACCTGGCACACGCCAAGTTCATTTCCTCCTCAGTTCTGAATGCACTGCATTTACTCATTCGTTTTAAAAATTGGATGACAGTATGTACTGGACCAAATATTGGCTTCAGTAAGGATTTGCCCTAATGCCTTCCAATTCCATTACTCTCCTTGTGCCTCTGTGGGTGCTTCCAATCAGCTTCCATCAGGATAACCCAACTGTATTTTAAAACAACATTCCCCAAATTTATAAAACTTGAAACTCCCTTACCGTGACTTCAAGCCACTATTCCCTGTATTTCCCGCTAAACAGCAATCCATCCATGCATGCATATCAGAAAGACAAATGCTTTATTAAACCATCCAGCCCACTCCTTTCTGGGGTTCTCCATTTTCCCTAGGAAGCTCAACACCATATGAGCTCAAGCTCATAGAGCTGAAAAACTGGTCACAAGTGGTGCTGCTGAATAGGGCAAGGTTGTCCACAAGTTCTGTGGCTGTCATCCAAATGACAAGGATTTTTTCCTCAATCAAGGAACTCAGATACTTGCTAAGGTTAACTCTACATATGTCAATCTGCTACAGTTAATGCCATAATAGCACTGTAATAACTGTAATGACACAGCAGTCAGATGTGCTGAACACCTGGAAGGATGGTAGGATGTTTAAATGAGGAGCCTCTGAAGAAGACAGCCCCTTTACTCAGGCAGTGTGTGGCAGGGAGGGCTTGCCCTCCAAGTCTTGCTCAAGCTCTTTGTTGAGGACAGCGAGGAGGAGCAGCTAAGCCACAGGCAAGCCAAGCCCCAGGCAAGCCAAGCCCAGAGACAAATACCTCCATCAGAAAAAGAGAAATTAATGTGTCTGGAAGTGACAGGACAGAGGGTGCAGGCTGTGCCACTCCTGGCTGCCTCCTCATCCTCCCTCAGAGAGAGCTCACACCACACACACGGCCAGGAACATTTCTATGGGCCTGCTGATACTTACAGCAGCAAAATCAGCAGTGCAGAGAGGACATGAATAACCTCCTCATTAAGCTCCTGCCTTGTGCTACTGAGGCACATAAAGAGCCACCAACGTCACATCCCAGCCGCATGCAAAGTTGTCTCCGTGCTGCATAAATCATGCATAGCCACATCATCTGTTAGAGATGCACAAGGCCGTAAACGCTAATTATGCCGAGGAGTATACCATTACCTACGGGATACGGCTGGTAGAGGCTGCAGTTACCAACATACACAGATGGCATATGTTTCTACATTGAATATTACAGCTCTGGTTTTGCCTTCTTTAGTATGCAGTACTTCATACATCTGGAAGAGGGTGCTGGGACTTTCCATTAAATTAACACCAACGACTTCTGCTTTATCACTCTAGAAAGGAACCGCAGCACCAAAATGACCCATGCAAGACCCCAGATGAGTAATTCCCAGATGTCTTATTACATACAGGCTTTTCATAGACTATTTCCAAGTTGGAAAGGAACATAGGAAGTTAAAATTATACCCTATCTACTGATATTTTGTGACATCTACTACCCAAGCATGTAACTACCGTGAGAAGACCCCAACTTGTGCTTAATGGACTCCTAAGACATTTTTAAATAAAGTTCAAATAGAAGCCCATGTAAGTGCACTGAACATAATCAATGTGTATCCCTCCTGTGCAGCAGCACAAATGCCAAGTGATGGGAGCACTGGCAATACTAGCAATATAACTAGCTGTAGCTCTGGGGTCTAGTCTGAAACCTGTGTAACCATGTAGAAGCTGTGATGAGTGGCAGCAAGGTCCACTGACATTCTCCCATAAATACCTGGAGGCACACATGTGCTCCATCTTTAAATGCCATGGAAAAAATATCTCAGGTTGAATAGCTTCCCCTCATAGCAGAATTTCCTTTAATGCTTGTCCCTGGCATCATTCACACTCTGCTGACACTGGTTTCTGGGCTTTGGGTAGTGCTTGTGCTGCACTCTAACAAATGCTGTATAATGCACAAGGAGTCTTCTACTCTCTCCTCTGTGTTCATTCACCTGGAAAGTTCATTACAAAGGCAAGTGACAGAGCAAAGACAGTACCTCCAGATTCAAACCAAGCTCAAAAGAACCAGCTTGGTTGTTGAGAGAGAAGAAAGTTACGTTTAGACAAATAACTCAATCTGCTGTCAAATTCCCCAAAGTGCCTTACAACATCTCACCTCTAGCGTGCTTAAACTCTCTGGGACCCAGCACTTGTGATCACTCCATTTCACAGCACACCCCGTGGGCCTTAGAAGTGGCCAGGACTGAAGTCCCAGCCTGAAACATCTCTTAATCATTCCCTGTTCACATGAAAGTCAGTCCCAGAAGCTGTCCCGATGTACACAAACCACTTAATCATCAAATAAATAAATGATCCAAACTCCCCATTTCACTTTCAGAGCTCTGATGCTCCTTTTCAGATTGCTTAGTTCTGGCTTTGCAGCCAGTTATTTTTTCCTCATCCACCTATTCAAAGCACAACCCAAGGATGCAAAGCTCATCCTCTTCCAAAACTATAGGCAGAGCCATACATCTCTGATGTCCATTTGCTGCTCGATGTTCATTCTCATTACACTGGCATATAAGTCTCTGGAGAATTACAGGGGAAATCAGGTGCTTGCTGTCCTCAGACATTTCCCAGGGTGCAAAATAAAGGGACAGTATGTCTCTGATACCAATATATTGCCTGTGAACTTTGAAAGCAGCATAAAAAATGAGTCTAAAGCATATCACCAAGAATAGAATGGCAGGATGTATTTTATAGGGATGCAGTTGAAAAGTGTTCAGAGCTAATGGCTTGGAGTGGTTAGAGAAGCTGACAGACTACAAAAGATGTGACTTTTTTCCTCCTTCTCTATGGAGACAGCATGGATTGACTGGGCTTGGAGCTCACACAGAGCTGGCACCAGTACAACAAATTGCCTGTTGCGCCGACAGCCCAAATGGTTCATGAGCTCTGAGGTACATACGCAATTTCAGCATGTTTAAAAATAGAANCAGCCTTCCCTGTGGCCCCTATGTGCCCAGAGGGTGAGCTCTCAAAGATGCAACCAAAAAAAAGGCAACCATGAAGTAAGGGGTTTTAACCAGCTTTGGGCTTTTGAAGAGTCTCAAGGGCCTGGAAAATTGAGTGGGCTTTGAGGGGTGCAAGCAGACAGCAGTTCCCTGAGGGTGAGCTATGTGCAGGACAAGAAAGAGGGTTAAGGTAAGTCCAAAGGCATGACCCCAACACTGATCACAGAGAGTGCTTGCTCGGCATTTTTTGGGCTGGACAGCACAATCCTCATCGCTGTCATTTTGTGCATGAAGTGGAGCCACTGATAACATTTCACAGAAGTCCAAAAGATAGACATAATGCTTGGGCAAGCTCTGGAAGTGTGGCACAGATCCTTCCAAGCCTCCTGCCTGACTCCAAATTCTGCACTGCCATCTTGTCCATATTTTACATTCTGTAAGCATGAGCAAAGGCAGCAAAATGTAAAGGAAGAAGCATTTTTTTTTCTCCTCCCACTCCCCAGATTTTGAAGAAAAGCTTTCAAGAATGAGACAGCTGTTCCAGGAGACAGACAGACAAAGCACAGCCCTCCTCATAGCAGACCCTTTTCCTGGGGCAGGTACACACAACCCTGTGCGCACACAAGCCCTGGCTGACTCCCACCAGTTGCCCAGAAGCCCAAATTACAGACCCCGAGGTGCCCAGACTGTCCCCTGTACAGGGTGTGCTTGCTGTGACACTGGCTGCGTGCTGCCAACATGGGGAGACCTGTGCCATCCCGCACTCCCCAGCAGCTCATGGCCAGAGCACAGCAGTCCTGCACCCTGATCTATTAGCCTCACCCTCCAGTTCCCTTTGAGGATGGGGGTGGCGGGACAGACTCGTTTGATGACCTGCCTTCGGGGCTGAGCAAATGAGATTCATTAGGATATGCAAAAAGCTGAGAGCAAAGCAAGCCTATCTTTCTGTCTGAGCATCTGAGCTCCGCTGATCTGATAAGAGCGCGTTGCTCCAACATGTCTGCAGAGGAAGATCTGAAGCTTTCTTCTTCCCATGCATTCCAAGATAGTCATTGCAACTAATAGACAAATAGGTCAGAATAAATAGCAGCCCCCTCATTTCCCCCAGCATGCAAGTCTGGATGGCTTAAGTCAAGTGTTAATAAGAAACAAGGCTGCTGTAACAAGATGTCCTGATGCACTGCAAAGAATATGTAGCATAATAGCATCTTTCAAACAAACCTTTCACTAAAAGCTTGTCATTACCCAGACAGAAGAGACATCATTTGCATAGAGCAGCAGAGGAAAAGCAGCTTGAATGAGGTGATCCAAAACCGGAGCCATCAATTCACTGGATTGTTGTATAAAATAATACAGAAATGTATTTTGCTTAAGTTCAGCATTTTTGTAGCAGCACAATAGGGAAAGGAAAAATACTACACCTAGAGGGAGTGATGGGTTGGAGGAGAGCCAGCCTGTACCCCATCACAGGACTGAAATACGCCCTGCGGTGCAAGGGGGCGATGGGGAAGGAAGACCCATATTAGCACGTCTGTTGATTATTAGCTCCTCCTGCCAGGCCACACGGGTTTTAGATGGAAACACTGGGCTTGCCCTATGGAAATCAGGAGGCAAGATGGAGACTGGAGCTGGCAGCAGGCAAACATCATGGCTTCTGCTGGCAGTGCTTAACTCAACCCCACCAAGAGCAGAGACGCTTAAATATTGATTAGGGCTCCTTGCCTTTTTTGCCAATACATTTGGCCCCTTGTGCTAGAGGTGTTCGAAAGAACACAAAAGCCATCAGCATATTACAAAAAGCAGCGTGCTCTCTTAAACCAGGGTTGGGGGGGAGAACAGAAGCTGGAAAATCTAAATTTAGCAGCCAACACTTCGGCTCTTCACTTCGGGCACGGCTCCCCAGCCCGTCGGCAGAGCAGGCTCCCTTCTGCATTTGCTCCTACCCAGTGAAGGATTTTCGGTAGCAACCATCACCATGGTATCACGGTGCCACTTCTGTTGAGCGATTTTGCCAATCCCTGTGGGTTTATTGAAACACTCGTGACATTTTACGTGTGGTGAACGGGCAGGTGGGTGGGAAGGATGTTTTTTAAAGCACCGGCTCCTGGAATCAAAGGAGGGCAAACGCAGCACTTCACCTTTTTCTTCTAAGAAGTACATAGTTCTCTTGGTTGCAGAGCAAAGCTCAAAAACTCGGGAAACCCACAGAGTTCTTGTCTAAGGGGAGGGAGAAGGTTCTCGCACTGTCCCTCCAATTCTAGGGGGAAGAAGAGCCAAGTCACAGGATTCCAGCTCCTGAAATCAGCTGTAGTGAGACAGTTTCACTTCCCATCTCTGACTGTTGCAATGTCCACGTTGCAAATAGTGAGAGTTTACATTTTTAATACAATTTCCATGTTGATTGTTCTGCTATGGCTCTCTTAGTGCCCGCCCCTCCTGGGCCTGTTCTGTTCTTTGCGTCTTTCCTGCAGCCCACTCCCCAGTGATGACAAACAGCAAAGCATTGCCCAAGAGTGAGAAATCCTCACAAGAATCATCTGTTGCAAGTCCTGTCTGACAAAACCGTGTCAGAGCTTTGGGGACTTTCTCTCTATTTTTAATTGAGTGCATCTTTCCCTGGCATTTCCCCCTGCTGGCTCCTGCATCCCTGCTATTACAGCAGATACTGGAAGGGAAACGGCGCTCAGTGCCAGGATGTGGAAAAGCTGTTGTTCCCACCTGATTCTCTGTGAGGACTGCTATATAAGAGGTGCACACGGGGCGTTGCTGCTGCTGGAGCGTGGGGCTCTTCTTCTCTCTTTATTCCTCCCATGCAATCAGCATCCGTGATTTAGTCCTTTCTTATCACGGCCTTGCAGTATCACATCTTGGCTTGGTATTTAGTCTTCCAGAGGCTTGAAAGGGCAGCTTCTCCTCGAGTTTATCAGCTCATACGGGGGACACGGCTTGATGGTGTGCCAGCAAGCTTCTGTACGATGCCTTTCATGTCTCGATCAAGTCAGAGTGTCTATTTAATTAAAGAGATGGTAATACAAAGGGCTTCTCTTGGATAAAATCTGGGGGAGAAAACGTGCTACCTGACTTGAGGGGGAAAGTGGGTGGATTTGCAAACCCAGCAGAGCCCGATGAGAGCTGAGGGCAGGGTAGCACAGGGCGGTTTAACAGAAGGGAAGGCAGCCGCTCTGCCAGCAGAAGCCCGTGAGCAGAGAACCATGGAGCACAAAATTAACGCACTGGCTCATCAGGAAATGTTAATGTGGGCAAGATGGGGAATTGCTTCATATGGGCAAACAATCTGTGCAGAATGGATAAGCGTGATCAAAACCTGGTACAAATCTGGGCACATTTCTCCAAAATCTGCCCTCTACCCTCAGTTTGAGGTTCAAGACAGAAAATGCAAAGCCCTGATTAAGGTGTTAAATCCTTATGGCAAAGAACCCCAACAAAACATTTTGCTGAAATGAAACAAAATATAAGTATCCAATAAGGCTTTTCTAGAAACAACTAAAATACTGTCACACAGAACCCAGGAGGGGAACCCCGCAGCTTGGAGTGGGTTTGGGTTGGGCCTCTGTGTCAATACACAGTAGAGGAGCTGAACGAGCACAGGAGCTACTGTATTCCCTGATGGGGTGTGTTGGTTTTGGGGATTTTTTTGTCATTAAATCCCCCAGAAATATTTTCAAAAGCAGGAACACTTGAGTGCCTATCCTCATTTCACCTTTCCCTTTGCTGAATCTGATTCTCTCAGACTCTTCCCTCCTCTGAAGAAAACTGAACCATCTCCTTCAGCCACCCTACTGTCTTCCAGACTGGAGAGCCTTGGCAGAGGGAGCCTAGGCTGGGTACAGGAGAGACACTGCTCCACAGGGCCTCTGGAGCCAGGGCTGAAGCAGCAGATCCTGTCCAAGGGCAGGGCTGATGTCCTCACCATATGGCAGGGGTGAAGATGACACCTGCCTTTTTAAAGAAATTACAACCATCAGGGTTAAATACTTTCCTAAAAACTCCAGGAAATCCATCATTCTCATGAGCTGAATATCCATACCAAGACACTAAAAATTTTTAAACTAAATAATTGTTTGTTTAAAGTAATAGAGTGTTATTGTAATAGCTTCTCTTCAGACCAGTTCTCCTAAAACCAAACATCAGCTGCTAATGAACTCAGTTCCAGTACAAATGCTGACTCCACTTTTGCCTGCTGACCTCTCCTGAAATTTAACCAGATGCTTGTTCTCCCCGACCTCCGTTATTCCTCATTGCTCCCCTATGTTGCCCGTAATGGAAAGTTGGGATATGCTTCCCCCAGCCACTACCTCACCTCCTTACCCATCACAGAGCTAAGAAGGGACCAGTTCCCCCTTTGCAATGACAATAAGGGAAGCCAACTCCACCTATAGGAAAACCAGATGCTGAATCCAGTCCCCTTGCATTTACAGTCCCACCTGGGAGGAGCAGGAGGTCCAGCGTTACCCATCTCTTACAGTCAGAGAGACTCTAATTTTTACATCCCAGATGAGCAACAGCTTTATATCCTGCTCAAAGCCTGTCTGGATAGGGCCACAGACAAGGTAATGCATGCAGCACTTTTCAGGAAGGCCAGAAGAACATTAAAAAGTAATTGAAAGGCCTGGGGAATCAGGGGAAGAAGAGGACAAGCTCAAAGAAACCAAGGAAAAAACCAGAGGCATGGCAGTGTGTGAGTGCACTTTTCTGAGAAGACCTAAAAAAAGGTCATTTTGAAGAAAATGAGGAAACAGTCTCTGAAAGGATTCTTTGAAATGGCAGCAATGGCAAGGAAATAGTAAATGGCAGGCTACAGACCCAACACTGTTTAAAGGAGGGAGTTCAGATGGAGGATACGCCTGCAGATCTACCACAGTGTTGCCTCCCAAGTCAAGGCTACACAAACTGCTACACGGGGAGGTTGAATTGACACGTTACCAATACAAAAGTAACCCTAAACATATCAAAAGCACATTGTTCCTCCTGTAGTACTTATTTTATTAAGCAAATCCTTCCTTTTCATCCATAAATACTCCAGAATTACACAGATGGTTAAAACATATCTATAGTAGTGGTAGTAATTCAGAAATCTCTCTGGGGGAAAACAAGGTCTTAGCCTTTTATTATTTTTTTTTTTATTTTAAATGGCAGCAAGCTGGATTTTAAGGTGGAGTGAGTTTATTTCTGTAGCGTATGCCACAGAGAAAGCTCCATCACCCACAGATAATGCCAGATGGTGAGCCATGCCCAAATCCATCAGGCAGAGGCCTCAAGAAGAGGTTCTAAGTGTAACTGGGCATTGCATCTCTCACATGAGAGGTAGCCAACAGAAACAAAACCAGAGTAGGTTGGATGTAAGCATGGTAGCACAAATCCATGGGCTGCCACTGTGCTCCCAACAGCTCTGCAAGTGGCAAAGAAGCTTCCTGACCAGTCCACAGGACAAAAGATGACACAGAATAAGGAAACCACACATGTTCAGTGGCACGGCTGATTTCGGACTAATTTTATCGAAAAAACAGTTAACTTATTGGTGGATGAACGGGTAGATAGTTCGCTAGAGCTGATAATCCTTTGCCTGCAGTGCAGTTGCAGAGGGTATAAAATTTTCTGGAGATGGTGGAGGGGACTCTCAATGCACCATATGGTCTCTTCCAGCCCTTGTACCACGCCGGGGCTCGTGCTCTCATGTGACACGCCATTAGCGAGTCACACGCAGCAGCAAGCAATTTTATGGCCAGATCCTGCTCTTAGAAGCTATGATGACTAAACTAGCTAATCAAATCAGCATAAATTTGCAAACACCGTTTTAGCAGCTGTGACCGTAAATATCATCAGCAGAATGTGAATAATCCCGAGCACAAGATGAGTTGAGTAATGGGTTCCCAATGGGCGTTGAAGCCATCAGTCCGCTGCCTGGCAACTCAGAGATGGGGGCGAGGAGGGGGGGGGGGGGGGTT
>VXBJ01001595.1:476850-549146 GCA_013400055.1 Nycticryphes semicollaris | reverse complement strand
AAGAAGAAAAAAAAAAAAAAAGAAAAAAGAAAAAAATCATTTACTGAGACAAATAGTTGTGGTGGGTGCCCTGTTCTCGCCCCACTGTCTCCCAAACACAGGCACATGTGCATGTTCCATGTGGAGGGATGTGTTTTAGCATTCCCAAAGTGACTCATTTGGCATTTTCCAGGGACCTGCAATAGACTCCCTGCACACACGTACCATTTTGTCAACAAGCCATAAAAATAATCAGCTGAGGTGAATTTCACTGAGAACACAGACACCAAGGCTAAATTTGTTTTCAATTTGCGCCAGCTTCTGCTAATGGGAGCCAGGGTGCAGGGCTCCCGGCACTAACAAAGGGGAGGAGGGGGAAAGCTGCCGAAATTAAGATTATGTGGCAGTCTTAACCTCCCCTCTGGTGAGGACCAGCCAAGACCGTGGTCCCAGAGCAGATGGAGCAGGCTGGAGTGGGCATGGCCAGAGCGGAAGGACTATCCTGTGAACCACTCTGCCAAGGGCCCTGGGGAGAAGGTGGCTGGAAACACAGCCAGCTTCTCCCCCAGCGAAGTGCTTCAGTGAGGGAAGAGGCTTTTGCAGCTTAGGAAGATGAATATACCACCCTGCACCTGCCAGCATGAATCTGGCTCAGACCTATATATATGTTTGCAAAAAACATGGAAAAAAGACCAACGGTAATATCTCAGTTGCGATGGCTTTTGGCAGGCTGTTAAAAATGCTTGGCTACTACGGACCGTATCTTGGTCTGATCATGATATCCCACCCCATGCTGAGGTAAAATCCAGAGTCTAGAGGACAGGAGAAATATTGTATGGCATCCTGCATTGAATTGCATAGATGGTAACCTGTGTTTGCTGGAGTCATCAAAATCCTAGCCTAAGTGTGGCTATAGCTACATGACAGTCATTACAGCTCATGCCAACAATACAACTTTTAGCTGAGCTTTAAAGCTGACCAGCAGTAGAGCAGTAACCAAAGTGAACAAGCAATGTGAGCATTTCCAAGTTCCCAAGGAGCTGGCAGCACAACCTGGGCTTCATCTTGCTGCAGTCAGGCATGTTGCTTGGAGTACCAAGTATGTAGATACTCTGGATGGCTAGTTTAAAGTTTGCATACCCACAAATGCATGTTCACTGCAAATTTTTGGTTTGCTGTATTGCCTGAGTTATAATGATTATTGCCATATGTAGCTTTCACACATTTCCAAAAGACTAAGCTGTGCCCAGGACCAAGGGGTGATATTCCTGAGGTCATAAATCAGGGGATTTGAATATACGGACTTCCTTAAGCAACTGGCAGCTGTGGTGGACTCCACAAATAAACACAAGAACATGAGATGAATTATGAAAGAAAAAAAGAAAATTAAAAAAAATAAATCTCTTCCCTGGTCAAGAATAAAAAGGGTAAGTGACAGAGCACCTTGACATGCTCATGGAGAACATCAAAGATAGGGGTGGTGCCAGTTGCCGGTTCCTCAGATCACGGCAGTCTCAGTTTATGCCAGGAAAGCCTGTACAAGCACTGGCACCGTGCACAGGGAGCGCCTCAGTAAATATGTGGAAACACCCATAATGAGAACAGGAAAATATCAGAAAGCAAATGCAGGGCATCCAGCTGCCTCCCATACCAGCACTTCAGGTGTGTCCCTCAGCAGCTTTCCCTAGAGAAGGTCTGTGATTTGCATTTAGGGATTTTTTCACTTGTGTAGCATTTTAAATAACCTCCTTCTTTTTAAAGGGGAGTTTTTCCAGCAGTGTCTATCCACTGAAGCTATCTCAGCTGTTAGCTACCCACTGACCTGAAACACTTCTGGAAGTCAACTACATGCTGCTGACACCAGATGGAAATGAGAAGGTGGAGAGAAAATAGCTGCATCACTTGGTGCAGAAAAGAACTGGAGGAAATCAGAACTGGGAAAAAGCTGGCCTTGAGTAGCAAAAATGACAACAATATTTCTCCAGAGCGTGGAGATGATTTGGAACAAAGAGGTGAGTTCAACACATTACATTCAGATGAGCCCCACCTGAAAATATACACCAAGATCTCAGTCCAAGACAGTATACACATCCTCAGCCAGACCTATTGCTAGTTATGAATTTCTCCTTAAAAAAACACACCCCAACTGGGACTCCAGTTATTAAAGCCAGGATGGAGAATTACTGGCATAACCAGTACAAACTGGCATGCGGTTTAAAGCCTTTTTTTTCAAGGTCCAGAAAATTCCAGCTCGCTCTCTTCAGCATGTTTCACTGCAGCATCAGCCTCCACGTGCCTGCACTGTGGCTGGGGCCAGGGCCAGGAGGTGCCAGCTTCTACAAAAGATTGTTCTTGTGCTATTCCTGGTTTGATCTGAAACAAAACGTACTGGAGATTTTGGAAGAACATCTGTTCCCATCAAGCAACCAGCCCAAGCCTCCCAGACCCACAAGCTTTGGGTAATTCAATGAAAAAGAGAGGGAACATCTCATTTTGTAGATGCAGAATTTTGGCAGAGTTTGCTGCTCTTTGCTGTGTGCACAGAAACCCTGTCCTTTGTGACCCTCTGCACACAACAAGCTCAGTTCTTGAGCTTCCAGGGGGAGTAGAAAAGAGCTGCATTTTTCCCATAAACATTTTTTCCCTGAGAGACATAAAGATGAAGGACATGTTCCCCAATTCTAAGAATATTTATATTGATTTTAATTGATTCATGTGCTTGTTTGAGGAGGAACAAATACGGTTGTTATTTACCCCTGGTGCAACAGCACATCCTGACCATCTTCCACCCCAAGAGCTGCCACAGGGCCCACGTGACAGGATCCTACCCAGACTCCAGCCATCGGGTTCGCGAGATAACAAATCCTTTCTTTGGCTCCCTGTGCCTTCAGGCAGGGCATGACTTGGAGCAAGCCCACCCACAACAAGCAGCACGTCTGTGAGGAATAACCCGGCCACAGTGCCATGTGATATCTTCCGCTTCCAGGGAATTCCGAAAGCGAGCATCCTTGGATGGCTCCCGCGCCACAGCAGGGAGGTTGAGCTCCTCTCTGGCCAAGTAACTCATCACCTGCCCAAGAAACTCCCCTTCAAGCCCTCCCCGGCCCCAAGCCTGACATCCATTTGAAGTGTGTAGGGACAATTTTTCATGGGATTACAGCAGCCCCAGACTGCATGGGGTCTGGATATTGGCACATTGCTGCAGGGCCGTGGCATATGAAATAGTAATTTGTGGTAAGAGCTTAGAGCTGAAATAGATGTAACAAACAAAGCAAGAGAAAAGCTATTGCTGCTGCCACTACAGCATGGAAGCTCTGAAAAATATAGACAGTATCTCAGTTATAGTTACAGTTAGGATATTTGCCACACTCTTGTGCCTGTAAGGCCAATATGACAGCCAGACCCACCTAGGAAGATGGGTAATGAGCAGAGTAAACCACCATCTACCCTACCCTTGGGAGCTGTGTTTGACAAGATGTTTACAACCAGCATTCAAAGATAAACCTAAATTAGGTGACAGTTTACCTCAAAATGCCATAAACCTTACAATTTAGGAAGTGGCTACACCGACCTCCTCGCAGCCGTCTGGGGATCTCCGAGAGGGGCAGCAGACAGGGCTGAAGCAGGACCAAGGTCACCAAGGGAACAAAGGGAAGGGGTTGGTGGGTCAGAGCCCCTCATTTCCCATATCAAACCTCCTGTGAGACCCAGCTGCAGCTGGTGGAGCTGGACAGCCTCCTCTGCTCTCCGTCCATTGCTATTACTGGGGAGCACACAAGAAGGGGGATTAATTCTAGATAAATCCCATTGCAAGAAAGAGGATGTGAAGTGTTCCTGCAACATCCCAATTAGAGGTGCACACAGCAAAGTTATCTGCTTCACACTCCATATTTTTTCCCAGCAGCAGGAAAAAGGATTTCCTGTCACCCACTAAATCACCAGTGTTTCTTGCTTGGCTTTTTCAAGCACAGCTTTTTTACCCCTTACACTAACTTCTGGGGACACTGTTATTTTTTCATAAGAGAAGACCGAGTTTGAAGTTCCATGATTTTTATTTTCTTTTTGGTCATCCACTCTAGTTTTGTTTCATTTTTTTCCTGACAGGGGAACCAGTGACATTTGAAAGCAGCACATTTGCTGTATGCTTGCTCAAAAGAAATTAAGGTCCTGTCTATGCACTTTCCCTCAGAAAATGCCTCCCAAGCTTGCGGCATTAAAAAAAGAACACATCTGATTTCACAGAAGCACAAAGACACAAATTATTTCAAAGCAAGGCCATGCAAAATAAAAGCTACCATTAAAGACAAGAGGATGGAATCAGAGATTCCATCTCTGATTATATTCATTCCCCAACAGATTTGCCCAAGTTAGAGCTGCTGGGTCACGTCCATTATTTTCTCACACATAGCATTACACCAAGCAGGCTCACCAGTGTGACATCTTGAGCACATATGCACAAGCCTTTGACGTTACATATGCTTAATCCTCACATATATGTCTTCTTCTCATAACACTTATAACTGCACAACTCTCTGCACTGGGGTCACCTATATTAAAGCAGAGGTGCAGAGATATCGATGTTCCCTATCTACCTCTGTCCCTGTGCTAGACACAGCTGAGGCTGAAGGCAGCCCACGCTCCCGTCTCGCAGGCGCTGGGGCTGAGGTTTGGAGGCCAGCACGCAGCCCCACAGATCTCGGGGCTGGGAGCTTTTCACCACCATCAGGCACCAGTGCTGCTGTGGGAAGGTCGGGACTCAGCGAGGGTAGGGAGTATGACAGTTATGCTTCACTCAGGTTAGAAACAATAGCAGCAAAACCAAGCTTGAACACAAGCACGTCTCCACCCAAAGCAAAGCCATATGCAACTCAGCTCAGGAATGAGAACTATGCAGCCAGAGGTTTCCTCTAGTTATTGTTTTGGGTTTGGGCAGCAGCGCACAGGGAGGGGAGGAACAAAAAACACAGAGGGTGCAGGGAAAGAAGCTGAAAGGCTGGCACAGCCACGGGAGTCTCAGCCCAACCTCAGGCCCTGTTTTCAGGATGGAAGGGAAGAGGGAGGTGGTGATGTTCTCTGCAGCGTTCTCTCGCCCTCCGCTGCTCCTCACTGCTCCTGTGTCTCAGACATGCCTGTACAGCAGCTTATGTGACACTGATGTTTGTGTGACATGCTCGTGCGACATTGATTTGATTTGCACAGGCACCTATCAATTTTGCACATTCACTAGACAGCACAGCAGATACGGTAATGCCTAAATAGGAGCTGTATTAAAAAGAGAAAACTTCAACTTAATTATTTTTTTTTCCCAGGAAAAATACACCCAAGCAGACTCCAGATATTCAGCTTGCCATTTCAATTTAAAAGATGCAACCTGAAGCATAGTGTGTACTGGGTGAGTATAGTTCATCTTTCCCTCTTGTCCAGGCTAGTCTTAACATTTCAGCCCAATACATAGCCCCTCACCACTACCTCGACTCCTTCCCAGACCTGCTGGGAATGCTGTGGAGCAATCAGTGGAGATTCATGGATGCTGACCTCTTGACTAACAAGCTTCAAGCAAACTGTGCCTAGAATCAGGGGTAAGAGATTGCACTGGCTGGTTTTCCTGTCCAGCATCACCACTGAGCTCCCAGAAACAGCGGTATTTCACTGGGTGGAATGTTAGCTCACCAAGCTCCACATTTCAGATCCTGGGGGTTTTGGTGCAGACAGCAGAGGCTCAGGGAGCAGTGGTTTTGTAACTAAATTGATTTTAGTTCAAACTGCCAAGGAAAGGGGTATTTTCACTTTCTCCCCACTCCTGTCCCTACTTTTGTCCTTCTGTTGGCATGAGCATCAGCCAAGCCAGGGAACTGATCCAGCTGGAAACTATCTGGTTGTCTTTCCCTTTTCTGTTGGGTTAGTTTTCAGAGGGATCAGATTCCTAATCTGGCAGATCACTCAAGAGCTGATTTTGGCACTATGGAGAGCACATGACCCAGCAGCACGAACTTAGATCAGCTAAAACCAAGCATAAACCTACACCCACAGAGAACACCCACGGCCCACCCTGGACTCACCCCTGCAATGATCCTTTGTCTGCAGAAGGAAAGAAGCTTAATTCCATGGTACTGTTCTGCTCCCAGAGGGGAACATGTATGTTTTGGGTAGCAGTGAGACACCACCTCCCTTCTCTACCTGCTGCACTTGCATGTCCCTTGCCACCACTCTGATGCCCCTTCTCCTCAGCTCTTTGATAAAGCCTGGGGCTCCACTCCAGCCTTCCACTTCGTTCAGTATATCTTTCATTAAACAGCACCGTGCTGCTTACCCAGGTACCTTCTGTCCTTGTGGACACTCATGTATTTACCAGCAGCCACAGACAAGTTTAAGATATGCATGTGCATGCCCAGGGCACGCAAGCACAGACCTAAAATATCCCTGAAATATGCTTTCTCCAGGCTGAAGAAATGGGCTGTATTACTCCGAACCATTACTACTGAGCACACAGTGTTTCTATGGCTACACCTTCCCTGGCTTTCACTCCTGCTTTCAGCAACACTTCGCTTTGTCTGTCTGTCTGCCTGCCTCTCCCTCACACATACACACACATGAACTAGACATCCCTTCTTTCTTCACTCAGCCACCCTCTCTCCACTCCAGATATCACCTCCACTCTTCCTCCCACTCCCAGCCTAAAAATTCAGAGTGGCTGTTTGTTGAGACCCAGGAGAAGAGGGGGCAAAGACTTCTGATCCAAACTGATTTCAAATACCAGCAATCCCACAGCCAGTCTCCTGAGCCTCCAAGTCTATTTATAGCAAAGGTAGAGCTGGTAGTGTTTACTGGAGATCTTTAGTGTTATTTATGGGGGCATGAAATGCAAAGAGCAGGCAGACCCCTTTGTCCCCCAAACTGCTCACAAGAGGCTGGAGAGCTGGTGTGCTGAGTGACAATAAAGAAGAAAATATCTCCCAGGGATGCTCTAACAAGAAACCTCGTGCAGAGGGGTCAGCAGTACCTTGGCCTCAAGGTGACTTGCTCAGCAGTGTGAGATGAAGATATTGGTCAGATGTTGGGGAAATGCTAATGGCTGGGAGCAGCTCATGTCAAGCTGAATAAATCCCTTGCTCTCCATTCTGAAACACAATGGCACATGACTGACCAAGCAATTCTGATAACAATTCAATAGACAAATGTCAGCTTGCTTTGATTAAACATTACTTGTGGAGCTGTTTCAGGGCAGCTAAAGACACACCAGCCTGTCTCTCTCATCCCTGCCCTCCCAGCAACCCAGCCACGGCAGAGAGACATTTATTTCACAACAACTATAACTGCTTTTCTTCCAAAGCAATTGGAACTTCTGTAACATCTGAACTAAGTCTAGATTTATGCAAGCACAGCTGGTGGAAAAAAAAAATAAAAGCAAAACAGCCCCTCTCTATTTTAAGAACTGAGTTTCACTGTCACTTTTCCCTTGCTACATCACAGTTATCCCTTAGCACAGTAATAACACAGTCCAGTTTGGAGATATAGGTGGAACTGAGCCATGTAATTACCACATTTCCACATATATTCTTGTGTATTTGCAGTACTGAAATAACACTCCCCTTGCTCAGGGTTAGTCCAGACAAACAGTTCAATTTAGGAATGTGACTAAAACATGTAGCTAGGCTTTTATACTTTTTTTTTTTTTTTAATTATGTCCACATCCATGCTGTGGGTTGGGTCTTTTAAAATGATTAACTAGTCCTTTTATTTTTGCAGCCATTTACATGGGCAGCTTTTCCCACTTTGAACCCTCTACCTTGCCAAGCCCCAAATCCCTTTGGAATGATGAAAAGAATAACCTCATCCGCACACGTGGGCTTATACCCTTGTCCTCAGCCAGTTGTGAAATAAGCTGCTCAGCCCTGCATCCGTAATGGGGACTGCAGTGCAGATGGCAAAAGCATAGTCACCACTCGTGCTGTGCCTCCGCCAACAGAGGTGTATAATGCAAGCAGAGCCGCTCAAAGAAGCGTAACACACCGGCAGCGAGGAGGGAAAGAGAGGCTGCTACTCACGAAGCATTTTCACCTTTCTATCTATAGAAGAAGCTATCTGGGGTAACATGGAATCATGTCCGGAAGATCCTGAGTGAAATACTGTCTGCACTGCAGTCTGTGGGAATGAGGATTTCACTCAGTGATCGATACAGGGCTGCATTTCGGTGATGCTTATTGCTTTGTACTTGAGAGAACACAAGGAGGAAACAAAGCAAGAATCTCCTACAATCTCTGCCTTTCTGATCTGTTGATCACTGAGAAGGAAAATCATCCTTTGCAAAAATCCAGAGCCACCACCAGTCCCAGGAGTCTCATTGCTACATTTGACCATAGTCTAGAACAGCAAGTGATAATGTTATTTCTCTAATTCCACTCTCAAGAAAGCCTCTTGGCTGCTTTCCTTTCTCCTGGGCTGAGAATGAGCATGTGGAAGCAGTCTGTCCTTACACACACACAATCCACATCTATGAGAGGATGTTGGGTCTGGGCTACCTGTGTTACTGTGAGCTCAGGTTATTTCTTTAGATGTGGTAATTGGCAGATGCCTCATCCTACAGGCAGAGGTCTCAGAGGAGACATCTACACTGAGTATGCACAAAAAATTCACCGGGACAATGACTGCATGTCTGGGTATAGGTGTGTATACATATACATGCACAGCAAGTTAACTAGAAGATGGAAGAGTCCTGCTTGCCCCCAGCTGCAAAGGGGAATTCTCAACTGATTTTTGCAGCTCCCATTTGCTAGCACAAAGCCACTTCTTGCAAAATCACCAGGTTGGCCCTTACAGCTTTGTTGTTTTCAATATTCTTTGAGAGTTTCCTCTGATGCCTGATTTGCTTTATTAGAGAAACCTACTCAAAGGGATTTGTGTGCATGCTCAGCTTGATTTGTGAACTCCAACAGGAGGGGCAGCCAGTAAAATTAATGAGGTTCTGGGCAAGTGATTGCACATGCAGACCCACAGACATAAAGCACTAACTGACTGTCTAATTAACAAAGGCCACGTGCCCGATTAAGCATGCAAACGCTGCTGCTTATACACGCACATTGACACACATTAATGTCTCAGTGAGGATACATTTGCAAGTGTCTGTTTGGAAGGATGATGAAGCACGCAACCTGCTTCCATAAACACTTTTCAGTATGCAGAAAATATACACATGAAATAATCTGCTGCCCATTTCCGTAATGAGCACGAGTTCTTTCTGGAAAGCAACACAGCAGGTCTCCAGGCTCATGCGGGCAGTGCTTTAAAACCAGCATCTAGAAGGGGGCAAACGAAGGACAAAGAGGCCTTGAAAGAGAAGTTTTAACTCCGTTTCAGTCATCTTGTCATTGCAAGTGAAGGGCTGCTTTCATGTTGCAGCGTTGTTGTACTGGGTGATAAGAGGTCAGGGGCATATGGTCCTGTTCCTACTCTGCTACATTCTTATCATGTAACACTCACCCTCTGGGTCTCCATCTCCTTCCTGATTAAAGTTCAGGTTTTTTAAATTCACAGCCACAAAATTCAAAAACAGAGGAAAAAAAAATAATCTAAAATGTCCAACAAGCAAGAGCTAGAAACAGTGATGTTTCAGGGGTGGTGGTTACACCACACGATACCTGTTCTGTATCAGTTCATTTAACTCGATTAACTGTGCTGCCAGACCACATCATTTTGGGACACAGATGTGATCACTCAGCAGGGGAGGCCAAGGAGGCAAAATTCTGGAAAGCTAGTAGTGATGTCTGGGTGCCAGAGAAGAAATTTTCAGCACCAGCTGCAGGCCCACACCTGTCGTTCAGACACACACAGACCTGCAAAGGCTATTCCCAAGGGCTCTATAAAGGCCAGGCAGCACGAGAGAGCTATGGAGGATCCCAGTCTGCATGAAACAGGGAGGCGATTGGAATTTCTCCTCACCTCTGAGCCTTGAATGGCCAAACCCTGCCCCCTGCTCCTCTCTGTGCACCTCTGCTATCTGCAGCAGGAATTCCACAGAAGATACCCAAACCTTCTCTTTGCACTGGCAGCCCAGAAAGCCAACCACATCCTGGACTGCATCAACAGAAGCGTGACCAGCAGGTCACAGGAGGTGATTCTACCCCTCTAGTCTGCACTCATGAGACCCCACCTGGAGCACTGTGTCCAGCTGTGGAGTCCTCAACATAGAAAGGACATGGACCTGTTGGAACACGTCCCGCAGAGGGCCATAAAGATGATCAGAGGGATGGAGCACCTCTCCTGTAAAGACAGGCTGAGGGAGCTGGGCTTATTCAGCCTGGAGAAAAGAAGGCTCCGGGGAGACCTTATAAGCCTTCCAATATCTGAAGGGAGCCTACAGGAGAGCTGGTGAGGGACTCTTTGTCAGGAAGCATAGTGACAGGACAAGGCATAATGGTTTTAAATTGAAGGAAGATTTAGATTAGATACCAGAAAGAAATTCCTTACTCTGAGGGTGGTGGAGCTCTGGAACAGGCTGCTCAGAGAAGCTGTGGATGCCCCAACCCTGGAAGTGTTTAAAGCCAGGCTGGATGGGGCTTTGAGCAACCTGCTCTAGTGGGAGGTGTCCCTGCCCATGGCAGGGGGGTTGGAACTTGATGATCTCTAAGGTCTCTTCCAACTCTAACCATTCGATGATTTGCTTGCGGCTGATGGGTTCACTGAACTGAAGCTCAGGGTTTCCCTTAAGCCCATGACTCAGCCCTACTCCCCCCTCAAAGCTTAGAAACTCAGTTTCTCCAAGGAGCCAGGGAGCCCAAGGCAGGTGTTAGAAAAACTAGTGATGCCTGCAGTGTGTTTCCTTACTGCTGGAAGATCTCCAGAGAGATTTCAGGTGCCGCTGGGACCTTCCAGCACATCCATTTAGAGTCTGCAGTTTCCCTTCCTTCCTGCATTATTTACCATACAATCCTGAGCTGCTTAAAAGGACTCTTGCAAGCTATTTTCTGAATCATCCTTTCCTCTGTGCTGTTTCATGTGATAATCTCTCCAAAATCTATTTTGGGAGCGGTGTTTTGCGGCAGAGGGTTGTTCTGTTTGTTTTCACCAACTGTTTTGTTGCAGACGGAGAAAGTTGGTTTGTTAATGTGAAGCTGCTGACAAGGACAGGGTTACAGATGCTGTGTCCTGACAGTCACGCCTTGCTCAACTGTCCTCTCTGGAGAAGGGACACAGAGGCTCAGAATGACAAGTGCAAGGCCGTGCCCGTTAATTTGTTGCTGCAGAGTTGCTCCTGATTATCAGAGCTGCAGGCAAGGGTTTGTTTTCTGAGTTGCTTGGGGATGGCAGGTCATATTGATTTCTTGGAGCAAGGTCCCTGATAAAGGTTTGGGTAGCCAAATTGTTCTTATACCATGCAGAGCATCTTGGAAGGCTGACTATTAAAGGAAAAGGAGTGTGGATTTTGCAAGCAGCTGTGTTAGAGAATGAAAAACAAAAATAAAAATAAAGGAAGGGGTATATTTTCAGCTGACCACCTTTTAAAAGAATTGTTTTTAAATCAGAAATACCCAGAAATCCTGTCTTTATACCTCAGACCTTATCCTCGAACCAAAGGCTCATTTTCATCAGAGAGACTACAATTAATTTGCTACCTGAACACAAAGTTTCTCAGCCACCCAATGTTTGTATTAACTTATTATTTCAAATTTAGCTGCCCTGCTTTTTACCCTGAGAGCATCTGACTGGGAAGTGATTGCACATCCATGCCATACATTCAAAGCCCAAGTGCTTCGCTTGCTTCAGCAGTTTTTGGCAAAGTTCAGTGCAGTTCTCGGCTTTGAAGGATAATTGCCCAACTACAGCAGTGACTCCGGTCTCCAAAGGCCAAAAGGAGAAAGAAAAAGGAGGGAGGTGGGAGGAAAGCTGAGGATAGCACATTTCAGATGTGGGAGATACAATTATTTCTTTTTTGGAGGTCTATTTCTGGATACTGCTGGAGAACTAGACAGCTAAAACAAGAAGGCAAATATAAAATAAGAGATGACATTAGAAAGCACACACACCCAGACACCATGGCAGGCAAGAGCTGGGGGACCTGTGTAATCAGAGCTATAATGATTCCATAATTTCACATCCAAACATAATTAGTTGAGGTACGTTCTTTGACAGCTAGAGATTTGCAAAATTAGGGTCAAGCAGGTTCATTTTTTTAATTGCTCTCATTTCCCCCCTCTGTGTTGTTTCTTGTCACTTTATAGCCTCCTCCCTGGGCCAAATTCATCCCTGGGGTAACTGCTTTTTTAAAAAGACCTCCGTGAATTTGATCCTTTGTACCTTGGAAGCATGGAAACATGGCAGCAAGTAGCTTTCTGCCTGCATGACTGGTCTGTCAACTGTCCCAGCACATTTGAAAGGACTGTGTTTGTCTTGCCAGTCATAAGAACCCAATTCCCTGAAAAAAAATAAACCACAGGCTGCTCTCTCTTTCATACATTATTGCTGTCAACCAGCAGCAACAGCAGATAGTAGGAAACCAGCCTGCCTAATTCCAGCAAGATTAGTGTCCACATTTTCAGATGGCTGCAGAATGTGCAAGGGGAGATTTAAATACACAGCCAGATTTTATTAACTAGTTTGGTTCCACCAACTGAAAAAGCCCTCCATGTTCAGACATCCTATAGAACAGTCTCTCTCGAAGGTGATGCTCCCTTGGTTTCAGCACATCAGACATTGGAACTGTTTATACATTTGCTAACACAGTGTTTACTTGATGCCCCTCACTTATCTGAAGCAAAACTGTATCATCCACAGCCTATCAACAGATTTAAAGTTGCTGTGACTGCCCAAAACATACATGACCGACACTTATTCTACTTATTCTAGCTGGATAAGAGCAACTCCACTAAATAGAGCCCAGGTCTGTGCAAACAGCTCCCCAGTCACAAGTCACAGGCCCAGGTTGGGACTAGCAGGGCTAAATTAACCAGCCAGGAGTGAAGTTTCAGCTTGCACGGAAATGGCTGAGAAGAACAAAGCCGACACCAGAGTCCCACCACAGCAGAAAATTAAAAAGCCCAAAGATGTGTCTGGACACATGTTGCACGGCTGGCACGGTTTGTATGTGTCTCCCCAGGAAAGCTGCACTACAAATACAGCAGCTGGAAATCACTGTTGGTATAAATGGTGTGCACACATGTACAGGTATGAATATTCTGTGCCTTTTACTGCCACACAACCCCTGCATTAATTTCATAACCAAGAGACCGGCAGAAGTACCGAGTGATAGAAACGGCACATAAACGCACCCACATGCAGCAGACATTTCTATGGGTGTTACTCTGACATATTTTGTGAGCTTGGGGAGGCTTTTGTTTAGGAAAAACAGAAGACAGGAGAGGTGAATTTTTCTGGTAGATGCTCTGTGCCTTTTTTCATGCTCCAAATCCTTTTAGCAATCGGTTGGGATGTCTGAGGCCGCAGTAAAGCTTCAGGTAGTTTGTGATGAAGTGCACATGGGTCACATGAGGTGCGATGGGGGAGGCAGAGATTATATTTGTGCAGCACACAATGCTCTGGCCTAAATTATATTAATATTTACATAATCTATAAATATGCTAATTTTAGCCGTGAATCTTTTGTCCTCCAAAACAGCAGAGTCCTTCACAACAGACAAGAATTACAGCTACTTAAAGGATACAGCAACCCACACAAAATGGCAAACTGAAATTTGAAGCAAGGTCACCAGGACACAAGTTTTACTCTTCAGAAAAACTGTAACATTCTGTAATGTCAGCACTGATTGCCATTTTGTATCATCATTCATAAAACACCCTTTATTCAAAGGACAGACACCTCTCCAACCCACGACCTTTCAGTATCGCCTGGAAATGCCGAGTGCCATGTGTCCCCCGGTCTCTCTGGTGGCAAACCCAGCAGCTCCAGAGCTCCCGAGTCCTGCTACGTCTGTGCTTACACAAAAGCCAGAGCAGTTATGGGACATTTATACCCTGCCATTGCTGAAGGACTGCTTCTTCATGCTCTTGCTTTAGTTAGATTAAGTGCAGCAGCCTGCATTGGGTCATCTGTAGAAGACTTTCCCTAACTGTAAGGACTGAAGGTCCCTCAAATGTTGTTTGCTTTAATGAAAGTTTCAATTCACCAAAAAAATCACGGTACAGCCACTTTCCCCCAGGGTCATTCTGCCCTCAGCTGCCTCCCTCACCCACTCTCTGTGCTGATGGGCACCCCGGTACAGCTTTTGCAGGCTGATACAGAGCTGATCACGTGGATCTGAATGAAGATCAAAGAAAGTATGGGTGTTTCCTCAATCCAAACCAACAGGACAAAGTTTTAGAGGCTGAGTCCTGACTACCACCCTAGGAAGCTACAGCCAGCATTGCCAGGCCATTTTGTTGGCTGGCGAGGGAGGTCTCTATCTGTCCCATTACCAGAAGTGAGGAGCCATCCACTGACATCCCATTTTAGAGGGCAACAAGATAAACTCCATTAAAATAGAATCTAGGATGCCAGGGGACAAGCTGAAAAAAAGACATTACACAGTCTGGCAGCGAAGGCAGCAGTGCTCCAAAAGAAAATAAATCACGTTAAAGCATATGCAGCCCCGGCGAGGACACCTGAAGTTTGCACATATGGCTGCTCCGCTGGGACAGGCCTGTCTGCTGCGGGTGTGCAAATCAAAGCGTTTGCATCTCATTACGCAGGCTGGGAGACATCAGTCAGGGCTGGGATGAGTGGCTGAGATTCCCCCAAACACTGTAATGGGGTGACAGTTTGGCAGCATCAGCAGTCAGATCGGCCTTTATCCTTCACAGATGTTGCTGTGCTAAGGACGAGGAGGTGTTTATTTTACAGGATGATGGCGTCTTGGCCTGTGGCATGCAGCCAAACAGCCCAAGGTCAGCTCTCCATATATTGTAGGGTTTCTTTGGCATCCCTCCTAAGCAGCCTTGGTGTTCTCGGTTGCAGCACTGGTGAGACAGGAGGGGAGGTGGGGAACATCCCTACAAGGGGAATCCTCCAAAGTCTGCAATGCCCAGAGTTTGCATGGCCTGAGGCAGTTACACCAGAGCTCCTCAGAACTTACATGTCCAGGTGGCAGCTGCAGATCAGATGATTTAGGTGCAATAAAAATGTCATCTTAATACTCTCGCTCCTCTTCTTGTCATAACACCATTTGTCTCCACTGATCCCACTTCAGGTGCAACTAGAATGGGGGCTGTTGCACTGAATTCCACCTGGGTGGTCTTGGAAAAGACTACAGACTATTCTTCTCTCCACGTGTGCTACAATGTCATAACGACATTTCCTCAATCAGGGCCAAATCTTGTGTCACTGGTACCTGTGGAGTAACTGCACTGAGTTCCTAATAGCATCAACTTTTAGAACTGTCAACTCACTATTTGAAAATGTTCCAAGTATTCAGAATTATCCGCTTTCCTAATTTCCAGTGGAGCAAAGGAAATCAGAATCTAGCTCAATACAGAGAAAAAAAAAAAATAAAAATACAGGATCAAAAAATGCTTGGCATACCTCTGCCTTCGTGGAAAAGCTCCGACTATACGATTTCTATTTCTAGTTTGGGGAAATTTTGAAAGAATACTAATCCAAGTGCCAGTTTCCATTTGCATTGCACTTTCAAACATGCAGCCTGCAGAACCCAGTATTCCCTAAACAGTACCCGTGGAGCAGCATTCCCCAGTATCTCCTACTCCCCATTTTGTGCTAAGTCTTGATAAAATCAGCTCTCAGACTCTAAATGTCTGTCTCGGTCTGTGATGACCCGATATAGTGATGACTAAGGAGATGTACCTAGAAGGCCTCACCTTGAAAGCCATACTGAGTTCATTGCATTTTAACAACAGGAAATATAAATACTGCAGGAATTACTGAAGCAAACAACACCTGATTACTCCAAAGAGGCAAGCATTAGGGAAAAATAGTTTAAAATCCAAATTGGCTTTATGTACCTTTGAACTGGAATATCTTCACCTTCAAATCTCCCCCCCCAAAAGCCTTCATGGGGATCAATAGTCCTATGTGCCAAGCTAGAACGAACCCTATTTTTAATCACATCTTACAACCACACTGTCCCAAATGCTTTGCATGACAAAGCAACCAAGGGAGCAAAAGGAGAGAAAAGCGTGATGCAGAGCTCCCACCCGAGGAACAGATTTGTGCTTCGTATCCAAAGCCCTCATAGGAAAGAATGATCTCAAAAGGCAGCGGCAAGGAAGAAAGGAGAGGCTGCAAGAGATGGGGCTGGAGTAGAGCTGGAGAGCTGTCAAGGTGGAGAGAAACAGGAAGGGAAGGTTTCATAAAATGGATTAAGCTGTAGGAGCTGAAAGCATTAGAGGCAAAGGCTTGGGGCAGTGGGAGGGCACTCAAGGACACTGCAGCAGAACTTGCAGGCGCTTGAAGCTTGCCCTGAACTTTCTGTTCCCGGCTGCCTGTTTTGGAGTGTGTTCTGGGGATGCCTCCTCTTGGGAGCTCGCCTGCTGGAAGAAGGTTACGAAGCCGCAGCTCGGCAGTGCTTATGTTGTAGTGTGACAGCAGCACATAGGCATGCTGTGACACAGCATCTTTATATGGCGCTGAAAAGTCGTGCTGGGGTAAAGGGATGGGATTTGCAGGTTTTACAACTCCAGGGACCCTTTGTGGCCCACAACAGTAGCCACCCGGCACATGTGAATTTCAGTTGTTTCTTTCAGCAGAGGATTGGAGCAGTTTCCTCAGGTCTATTCCATGTGTTGCCCAATTCTACCCCATTCTGCAAACTCCCAAGCTGGGATTTGAATATGCTCTGCACACAGTTAATCTCAGCCAAAAAAGAAGCCTCATACGGTTTGCCCAAAACCATTTAGGGATCCCAGAGGTCGTTACAAAAGTTAGTAAATATTATCAAACTCTCTCAAAAGACAGCATGTACACTCAGAGCACCAGACCTGGGAAGTTTCTTCTCCAACATACAAGGTGAGGGGCTATGCTTGGCAAGTCGATGCTGGGATGTGGCAGGGGACTCCAGGGGCAAGCTGGGGCATTCCTTAACACAGCCAGCCAAGAGCAAGGGGTGCAGAATGGCTTGCCAGTTATTTGCAGCATGTTTGACTCTCCATTTCTGCCTAACCCCACGTTCCAGAGGCAGCTGGACAGTGTGTTGAGCCGTGGGTCACAAACAGGGAGAGAGGTTGCTGTGTCGAGCTGCAAGAGGCAGCGCCAGCGGAGGGAGAAGGGAAGACAGGAGCCAACTGTGCGAGTCACATGCTTGGTGCGGGAAAGTGCTGTTTTCTCATGGAGTGAGAGGAACCCATGTGTGTGTCTGTCTGAATATTCAATGTATAAATACAGGTGTGGTTTCATTCTGGGGATGGACTACAGTAGGGCATGGAGAAGCTGCAGGAGAGTGGAAGGAGAGCAGGTGCATGATAGGAGCAGGATGAGCCCAGGTTACCCTGTGGTCCTTCAGACCTCCCCAAGGCATTGAATCGGGGCTGCAATCTGGGACAGACTTAAAAATTTGCAGCAGAGGCCTGTAAGATACAGCCACGCACAAATATTAGAAATGCAAGTGATTTGGCTCCCACCAACCCCAGCAAGCAGGCACTGAACCCAGTTAATTGGATTTAGTAACATTTTAACCCCAGCAGTCCCTAACACCAAGCATCTGGCAGGGGACTCGGGACCTGTGTGTATTTGCCACCTTTGCCACAGCAGCTCATGGAAAGCCCTTGTTTTGCAACCTCAGTGCTCCCCTCCAAGGGCTCAACCTTTTGCCTCGTGCTCCCAAATGCCATGTGAACCCTCGAGGGAGGTGAGCCAGGGGACACCCAGGCTCCTTTCCTGCGTGCCAGGGACCTGTGCTCTGTGCAGGAGTTTCTTGTTGTGACACACACTGTTTTCATTTTCCAGAAAGGAGCTAAAAGCTAACAGCTTATTTCTTGGGAAAGGGCAAGGGGTGCCTCTTCATTCAGCCAGCAGTGACCTGAGCTCTGGAGGATGGAGAGGTGGAGGCTGACACTTCTGTAACTGCTCATCACCTTATTAGAAGCAAACTGGCGTTAACCTCACCCGTACGTAGGATGGACAGAGATGTCAAGTCAAAGAAAGCATAAGGGCTGTTTACACTGTAAATGTCAGAATATGTCAGTCCCACAGGATACACAAATGGCTGTTGTTCTCACCCAGGTACAAACTGGGAATGCCGCAGAAGGGGTTCTGCTTGTTCCCTCCCCAGTGCCACATGTGATCCATCATCAAACCCTGCTCCTTTGACTCACTAAACTTACTTTCCTAAAATGATAAATTTGCCTCTAAGTAAATGCCACTGAGAAAGTTTCAGCCCTAGAAGAAGGAATTTGAGAAAGCCGTACTCAGATAAGCAATCTATACTGAATCCTGACTAGAACATCTCATGGGCATACTCGTGGTAATTATTATATAAGAAGTAGCTTAATATGAGATTAAGTTCCTGTATCTTTTGTACTCCACAGACAAAGTACAAGGCAAGGCAAGGAAGCAGAGGAGCTTTATAATTGTCTCATGTCCACACACATGACTGCTACTGCTGCTTAGTTCTTAAATAGCTCAACAAACCGTCAGAATTCCCCATACACCCAGTTCTTCCATTAACCTCTCTGTGCAAGTAATGCAGGATTGGACACCATCACGCAGGGCCAAGCCACTATCCTTCCCATGCTCTCTGCTTACTGGGAACCCCTTGAAAGGCTCAAACTGAGATCTGTTACTGTAATGAAGCAGACACTGTTGCTCATGAAAACTAAGCTGCACAGACTGCTTTGTTTTTGTAGGGTTGCTAGGAAGCACTAGTTACTATTATTGAATTTTTTAAGGCCTCTGAACTACTTATCAAAACAAGTTATTCCACGTGCACCAGAAGTAATGAAGCCTGGTTCCCTACAGCTTTGTGTCCATTGTCCCTGAGCTTTTTTTCCCAGTGCAATGTCCCCTCCCTCTCCCTAAAGCCAGGATCTCCCTCACACATCTCCCTTCTGCTTGGCAAAGCAAGAGGGAGCAAACGCAATAGCTGGGTCACAACCATAAGCTTGGTTATTGGCTGGCTGGGAGCTACAAACAGTGGCTGATTGCTAAATTCTGCCTATTTCACTCTCACTGAGGGCCTAATTTTGGACCTTCTCTCCTATCCAGTCATCAGTTTTCACAAAGTTTGTAGGAACTTCATTCTCTTTGTGATTTGATGAGTCTAGCTGAAATCTGGCCAAAAGCTTTTTCCGAGGGGAAAAAGGAGCAGTGGATGTGCAGGCAGTCAAGCTTCACAATCTGGAAATCAGGCTAAAAGCACGTACTGTAAGGAACTACCTAGGTTTTGCAACCAGGAAAAAAAAAAAAAAAAACACCAAAATAAACCCACAAACAGGAAAAAAGCATCACATCAAGTCCCAGATACTCAGTATCATATTTGTTGCTGTATCTGATAATGGTACTTCTGCCACAGGCTACTTAATGAACACACCTAGGACCTAGCAAGCCTGAGTGAACGCTGATGTGATGAATATTCACACATCAAGATGTTGCAATTTAAATGACATAGACACCATTAAAATGCCAGGGTCCAGAGTGCAAAAGCAAATGGAAAAGACCTAAGAAACCCAAGCCTTGAAGCTGGCCGCTTGTTAATGGTTGCTTTGCACCTCTTCTACGAGACAGGAGAGTTAAGTAGCCTTCCCTTTCTCAAGTTTTCCTTTTAAAAGGACCTTTTTGGGAAAATTTCTCATGGATGCTAACAAAACATTCAGCTGTACCAGCACTAGCAACACAGGGAGAGCGTAGGTGTGATGCACCTGTGAATATACTGCAATTCTCTGTGAGCCCTCTCGTGTGTGTGCATTAACAAGTGCACAGACACAGAGGCACCAGCAACAAGGCCAGCGCACATGATCTACTCATCTTTGGCCACCTTTGCTACAGAGCACATGGTTAAGTGTGGACACGAGCAACCTCAGGAGAAAGCACACCCATGCAAACACACATCATGAAGTCACAGACCAGTTGAGGTTATCAGGGACCTCTGGAGGCCATCTGGTCCAAGCCCCTGCTCAAGTAGGGTCATCCACAGCTGGTTACCCAGGATCATGTCCAGACAGCTTTTCAATATCTCTGAGAATGGAGAGTCTCCAAACTCTCTGGGCAACCTGGGCCACTGCCCAGTCACCTCCACAGCAAAGAAGCATTTCCTGATGTTCAGATGGACCAACCCTCTTGTGTTTCAATGCGAGCCCATTGCCTCTTGTCCTGCCACTGGACACTACTGAAAAGAGCCTGGCTCTGTCTTCTTTATACCCTCCCTGCAGGTATTTGTACACATTGGTGAGATCCTCACCTGAGCCTTCTCTTCTCCATGCTGAACAGTCCCAGCTCTCAGCTTCTCCTCATAGGAGAGATACTACAGGCGCTTAATCATCTTATTGGCCCTTTGCTGGACTCTCTCCAGTAGCTACACATCGCTCCTGTCTTGAGGAGCCCAGAACTGGACACAAAACTCCAGACATGCCCATGAGCACAAATCCAGAGTGCTTAAGGAAATGTCAAGGGAGACAGTACCAACAGCAGAGTGGCAGGTATTTGCTTGTGGAAATACCTTCTTCCTAAACTTGGAGGCTTCCTTCTTACTGCCTTCGTGCTCTGATGCAACTCTAGGGTGAACAGCCTCTGGGGAAGAGGAATTTGGTCACAGGGAAAAGGGTCCCAGGACTACGTAGTAAGGAGCCAGGAGCTGGAAATACACTGGCCTTGAGAGCCTGGGAATGGTACACAGCCAGGATCTGAAGACAGGGCTGAGGCAAGCAAGGACAAAGCAGCAGCTATTAGATCAATAACTCAGAGATGTCTTCAAACATTAGTTATCATCAACAACTCGAAGAGTTTCATCTCGTGTGAACGGCTCACTCCCTAGAGTCCCACCACATTCAACAAGATGATATTTATATTGAAAAAGGCTTTTTACTGACTCTTTCCTCTCAAATAATTGATAAACTCCTACTGCAATCCAATTTGAGCAGCCTCAGCCCCAGTTGTGCTCAAGGTCTGGTCTAGCTCCAGCCCATCTCATTATCTAAAGCACCAGAAGCAGGTGGTGTTTACAGCACTTGCTAGAAGATACTGAATTTCTGCACAAAGAATACAAATCTGAAGGCCACAGTGGGAAACATAACTTACTCAGAACAAACACTATCCAGCTATTTGATTATGGGTCTCTTTGCCATCTTATTCCTATTCCATTTCTTTTTCCTTCTTTCCTATTTTCTCTCTCCTTCCTCATTGTCTTTTCAGCATCCATCAAAGTCAGGGGGGAAACTTCCAGAGACTTTGGTGGTCTTTGAAACCTTTCAAGCCTTCTGACCTCTCCTCCCCACACAGGGGGACACAAATCACCTCAGTTTCATCATGTCCAAGTACAGGTAGAGCATTAAACCAGTGAACAAAACAAAGAGCCTGAGAGATCCACAAAGAGCCTGAGAGATTCAGGCTGATCTCTCTGATCCAGTTCAGACTATTTTCCCAGGCTTAGAAGGTGAAGATTGTGCTATACCTGGAGAGGTTTCAGGAAACCACACATGAGACCTTTGAAGGCTAAGATTGTTCTTTTCAGTCCACTTGATGGAGAGGCTGGACTGTTCTGACTGTAATTTTTTTAACATCAACTTCCCCCCCAAAAAAAATAGATGACAGTGAAAGGAACAGTGGTAGACACTCACACCAGTGTCACTTGGAATCCTGAGCTCTACCATGACACCTCCAGTCCTTCATCACGCTACCCAAAAGACGCAATGTCCAGCTTAGACCAGTTCACCAGAAGCTTTGTCACTCAGCCAGCTTTAGCTAATTTCTACAAACACCTCAATGTGAGGTTCACATTCAACACCTGGTTTAAATGCTTTTTCATTCTCTGCCTTATTTTCTTTTAATCTCTTCGGCTCACTTCTTCCACCAGAGCATAACTTCTACAGCGCTGCTCTCCCCCTCCTTATGCACTTCCATTCCTCCATGGGAAAGGTAAGGCTGCATCCCGCCAAACTGCATGGACCTTGGAAAATGTACACATGCCTGAGGTTAGCAAAGGTTACTGGTAACACTTAGCTATAGATGTTGAGGTACTGCATCTCCACAATGGCATTTTTCTCCCTGCAGCTGTGAGCCTGGTTGGCCAACACTGGGACCTTCCTCCTCAGCAACCCCTTTGGAGGAAGCCCCTCATTTCAGAGTTCACAGAGCAGCTCCCCCAAGCCCTCCCCACTTCACATCTACTCACCACAGCGAGTCTCTGGTGTGTGCCAGCACACACCCCATCCTCTCCAAGCATAGCTAAGACCCAGACCCTGAACTTAACCCCAGTTCTGCTTTGCAAGTTGCCGCTAGGATTTGCCAAGCTTGCAATTCAGTCATGCTCAGCTCAAAATTAGGCTCCATGCTAAGCACTGTGGGAAGCCGCAATGGAACAAAATGGACTACAAGGTTGTCGGACTTATTTTTCACTCCTTACATTAACTAATTAGCTTTCTTCCTCATTAAAGTCCCTCCAAGCATATCAATTACCCAGCTCCGATGGCAGAGACAGTACAATAGCCCTCAGTGCAATCAGATGAGCTGGAATTCAGCACAGCAGACCAACAGGGTGGAGGATTGGGTTACCCGCGTGTCAGCAAAAGGGCATTATTCTCCTGACCTCCCTTTTGCAACAAGAACTGAATGGTGGTTAGAAGAGGGGAGAGGAAATGCCAGGAAAATAGCACAATAAGCATCTTCCTAGGAGCTGCAAGGGGAAACCAGTGCTGTGACAAAAGACAAGAGAAATATTTAAATGTCAGGCTAAAATTAGGACAGCCTAAAACTTGGCCTCCGTCTTCTTTTGTTTCTAATGGGAGAAGCCTTGCAACTTCTGTCCTGGTTAAAACAATTCTTGTGCTTCCCTCTAGGAAAATGGGGGGAATGGTGAAGACAAGGGATCCATCTCAGCGGTGCCTCTGTTCTCAGAAGCAGGCATTTAGCTGAACTGTGCTTGTGGTCCCGCACTCACCCACAACAAACATGGTCAGCCCAGCAGCTCAACAATTGCAGGTTTCCATAGGTGAATTTTGGGCCAGACTCTGTTCTTTGAGGCCAATTTGTCCATCATTTGTGAAAGTAATATCATAGTTGTGAATTGCTGCTATTGCTTCTACTAACAGGGTTCCTGGCATTGTCTCGTACCCGAGCTGTACGTTCCCCATCTGCCAGAGACTATTACAGCTACACTTACCCCAAATGCAAATGATTTCTTGAGCATCAACAAAAAAAAAGGTAACGGCACTGACATTGTATCTGTTAATCTTAAACCACGACATTCAGTTGGGTACATGGATGAAGATTCATTGCTCAGTGCAGCTGAATACTTAAAAGCACTGAGACAATAAGAATGCATTAAACTTTTATCTCCAGTGCTACAGCTACAATAAGCAATCAAAGAAATTGCCACTCTCCCAGGGCCCTGGATTGCCTAAAGGAAACCAACTTTTGTCTGTGTGTGTGTGTGTATGAAGAAAGATGGATAAAAGGATCTCAAATACCAGCTGCAGTGTGTTTGGCTACTCTGCGTTAGTCAAATGATGAGCACTGAGGATTGCACAAAGCTCAGAAGAAGGCAATTTTATGCAGTCATACATAGGGAGGAAGAGATAAGATATTTTTTCACTCTAAGGATTTCATGATCAAGCCCAGCCTTTTTTTTTTTTTTTTTCTTTTCTTTTTAAATGTAAAATACATAGGAGACAATTACCAACCTGGTATTACTTTCATAACCACATTGTGAAAGAACCCTGTCCACAAGTCTCTTTCTCTCAATACAACATTTGGGGGCCTGTATGTCACTACATGACAGGTGTAACTCACTGTTCCATGACTGGTAGCAATAGCAGGACTATCATATTACATTACCATTTCTAAAACTACAATATACTAATCTAAAAGCTCTCATAAAAAATTATACTTGTTCCTTTTCAATTTATTCTCTGGCCATTTAATGATGTAGAAATTTCATTTCTCATGAAATATCCACAAACCGGCCACTTTCCTCATGAAATATGCATGAATTATAGGATTCCTTATGCTCTTGAGAAAATAAACCACTTTAAAACTGAGCATTTTCTCAGATTATAATGTCAGAATGCTTTCTTTTCCCTTTTTGACTCAGAACCAGGGCAGTTTCAGAAAAGGAGGTGCTTGGCATGTTCTAGCCTTTTAATGTGAAGGAAAACACTGTTTAAAAAAAAAAAAAAAACCTGAAAAAACTCATAGAGATAATTCCAAAACAAATCTTGGATTTCCAAATGTTGTCGTCTTCTTTGTTTTCCCACATTCCTTCAACGGGCAAAATTCTGTGGTAAGAAAATGTAGTATTTAAACAACTTTCTGTTTTCAATCCACCTTTTGTCTCTTGGATTCACATTTCTCTGTGTATGTTTTCTCAGTACTGCTGACCAAACCACATAAGTATCAATGAGGTATTTGCTACAGGAGCTGTAACACCATTTTCTCAATTTGATTAATATGGCTCTAGGAAAAAAAACTACCCCATCACCCCGTCTGCACAATTGTCTCACTTAAAATAGCAAGTTTCGTCAAAGATTCTGCGAGAGCTTTACCAAGAAGCAGTGTTACATGTACTTCACAGTGTATGAAAAATAACCTTTTCTAGAAGCACTTGATGTGAAATTACTTTTTTTTTTTGGGGGGGTGGTGGTGGTTTGGTTTTGTTTATTTGTTTTTAAATATTCAGTATGAAGCACTTTCATTTCAAACTTTTCCCACTAAAAGCGGGAAGTTACCGCAGGTTACTCAAGACTTAAGATGGATCAAGGGGCTTTGGACAATTTTCAAATTAACCCCAAAACATATCACCTGGGCAGCCAGAGAATGACGTGCCAAAAAAGCAAACGTGTTGGGAAGTGTTTCCTCTGGGAGCTGCCTTAGGGGTAAACACAGGAGTATGGTCAGCCTCTCAGATCCCAGATGAGTGCACAGCTGAGTGTGTCAAGTCACAGCCATGGCCTCGTTCTCCAGACACAATGTCCAGGGCGTCACAGCCAACGAGCCCCCATGTCAGGTGGAGTCCTTCATACAACGAATTTGGGGAGCCAGAAACTCCGCAGAGCAGATGGTTTTTAGTTTAGAGCTTTAAGCATTTCTGACTCTGCTGGTATCTCACTCAGTTTGGGATTTCCATAGCAACTTGGGCTGTTACACACACCTTCTCTTTGCATCCCTCCATTGTTTTCCAGTTCCAGAAAGATATCAAACTAATGTTCTCTCATCCCAGCCCCCAAAATATCGAGGGGATATTTTAAAATTAGAGGCAGAAAAACATCTCCCTTCGCAAATGGAACAGCCATGTGAAAAAGGAGTGCATCTCCTTCTCACAATGGGAAGGGATGAGGAGGATAGGACACACAAGCCTAAAATGAAAGCCTCAGGAAGGAGATTTCATGATGAAATGTGGTTTTGCTCCTTGAGAATATGCAGCATCTTCCAGAGACCCATCATTTTGATTCACTATTTCATGTGTAAATAATTTACTAGGCTAAAAGGTCAAGAACTGCAGGTCCTTAGAGAAGAGGAGAAAACTGCAAGCTGTAAATAAGGGACTAGTAACTTATGTGGAACATAAGGCTACGTATGCACATATCCACAAAGAACTAGGCTAGCAGAGCTCCGGAACCAGCACACAGAGACAGAAATAACCTCTACTCCATGTTTTCTCCCCCTTGAACTTGACTTGAGAGCAGGAGTACAGTGAATATGATCTTTTGGGATAGAAATTACACTTTTAAATTAGATCCATGATGCCCAGATGTACTGCTGATGGATGCATGAAACAGAGGGGCAAAAGAAATTAATTTTCAGCCTACCTGTTTTCATCTTTTCATCCTCTAATGTCAGGGTAATTGTTCCTCTACTCCTGGATGTGACAGTCTAGCCCTTGCCTCCCTGCAGAAGGGCAGAAGGTAAGTGAACATCTGGTTTCCTTTCTGACACCAGTGTATTTCCAATCAGCTGTCAGACAGCATTAGGTCCCTAAATGTTTACAGCATGTCACGCTGTGTCCTCCCGCTCAGAAACTCGAAATGTGGGGCTTCATTCCCCAGTTTAAGGTAGGATAGAGCAAGGAGAAGAAAAGGATCAAAACTAGAGAGAGTTCAGGTTCAAAACTAGAGAGAATTCTACAGAAGAAATTCTGGAAAGACGATGCAATGGATAAAAGCAAGGGACCACTGACCGCCATAGTATGTTATCCTGACACAGATATTAAAATTAGAAGATGAGAAATAAGCTGCACTTTATCCCAGACATATTACTCCTCACAGTGGTTTTTATAGCAGTACTGCCCTCAATAGTAAAATCTGTGGTATGGAAAGGGAGATACTTCTCAGGCTTAGGAAAGAAATGTACATACTGCACTTGGAGAAACAGGATTTTGTCCAGCATTTTGCACAGATAGTTTAGGTTTCTCAGTTTTATTCCTGTCTCTGACACTACATTCCAGAGCAATCACAAGTAATTCATTTTACCACCAAAAAGCCTCTATTCCCCTGCAGAGTGATGCAGTTGCTGAACTAATCAGCTTAACAGGTACTTTTTTATAAACATTTATAAGATATGTGAAAACGTCAAATGAAAGCCACATATTCCCAAGTATTATATTACACAGATACACTGTAAGGTTTCATTTGATGATCTAGAATGGAAAAACACACCCTTCTGCATATATGGCAATAATATTTATATTATTTTTCCCACATGCTTTCAGTCTTTCATAATAATGGAAACAATGATATAACAATGAACAACTGACATTTCTGTTTGAGGACACAGCATGCAGCTCCTCTGAGAAGTTCTGCAGCAGCTCTGCTTTACAAATATATTTTCCTTAGGTGCTTAAAGATACAGTACTTAAATTCCAAGTTGTTTCAGTTACAAGATAGAAACCAACAAAGAGATATGGAGTAAAACACCATTCTGAAGATGGGAATGTTGTACATGTATTCTGTCTACCTTAGTCCCCACGTACTTGCTGCTGTAACACCCAGATACTTCTAAAGGTATATTATGCATATGCACACACACACATATATATGTTATATATATAAATTGCAACATATTGTTTGGCAGCAGTAATATTTATAATGCTAGAGGGCCCAATCATGCAAGCAACAGACACAAACTGAACCTCAAGAGTAAATCTGTTGTACCAGAATCATTACCACTGGCACATTTGCAGGATTGGGCCTTAGTCTGCGTTGCAGCCGACTCAGAAAGTGTGTTGTATTTACAGCATGTGTTCCATGGATAATATGTTGCCCAGCACAAATGGCAAACACGCAGCGAATACACGTTTTCTCCTAGGGCTCTGTATCCTCTGAAAGGCTGGCAGCCAGGCATGGTGCACATTCTTCCAGAGAGAATTATGGGCTGGGGAACATTCCTCCAACTTCTCAACTCTTTCAATAATTTGCCACCTGTGTAGCCAAGCTGTTCATTCTGTAAATCTACAGGATCTAAAAGCTCTGGCACTTCCTCTGGCTGCCAAAGAAAGCTCACTGCAGCACTGACCCCGATCCATCCAAACACACAGCAAATGCTGCATTAACCAGTTCAAAGTTTGATGCAAGGATTAAACTGTGGGCTTGGAATGGGTGACACCACAGAATCATAGAATGGTTAGAGAGCTGGAAGGGACCTTAAAGATCACTGAGTTCCAACGCTTCTGCCTTGGGCAGGGACACCTCCTACTAGAGCAGGTTGCTCAAAGCCCCATCCAGCCTGGCCTTGAACACCTCCAGGGATGGGGCAGCCACAACCACTCTGGGCAACCTGTTCCAGCGTCCCACCACCGTCACACCAAACGGACCAAACACTCATGCACACGTTTGCTCTACTACAGAAGTTTCTGCACTGCTCTGCAGTTACCACCACAAAGGACTAGGGTTGTGTTCTGGAACACGGCTCCATCTTACCACATGAAAGGAGCAGAATCTGATCTTCTGCAAAGTGATACAACCATAAAAGAAGTGGGCAAACTTGGTCCAGAGTTAGTGAGCATTGCTTGTACTCTCCTAACAAAAAAGAGCAAATTTAATCTCATTGACACTGCTGACAGATTCACCTTGGTTTGTAGTCAGCTCGTACCAGATCACACATTACAGTTCTCGTGCACAGCCATATCAGGGCAATATCTAGGTTGCAAACACACCAGGGAAAAAGCTCACCTGCTAATAACAGCAAAGCAGATTTGGGTCTGTACAGTTGGAGGTCCCAGTGCAGGGAGGAAGGGAGGCAGATTCTACAGCTCCTACCCAGGAGCAGCTGTTTTTCATATTGTACAAGCTACGGCTGCCTTAGTATCAACTCTAGCTTCAGCAGCATTTCACAGAGACACAGAATTCCTGAAGGAGAAGTGCACCCCATTCATGGTCTTCTCCACTTCCTGTAACCCCATTTTCATCCCAGAAAGCCTTTCCTCCAGAGGAAATGGAAGGAGGTGGTGCAGAAACCTAGCACTGATGTTACTTTCCCTGGAAAAATAACACTCATCTGTCAGATGCCCATTTTGAGCATGCTAAGCTGAGTAACAAAATTCAAAGTGCAACTTCAATAAGGCCGTGAAATGGCTTCCTTTTATTTTTTGATGGCACAGCAAGATTCCTAGGGGGCTTCTCCTTCATGGATATTAAAAGCACAAGATTTAAAATTAATTTTAACCTTTTTTATTTATAAATAGGTTGGATTTACAGAGGGGAAATTCCATTCAGAGAAGGGAATGCCTGCATACATACTGGACTTTATCTGCTCTCCTCTTGGGGTTAACCTGGACTTTCTTTTGTACTACCCTGATTCCTCATTTCAGGAGAACTATCTCTCTTCCTCTGCCCCAAATCCTTCCTAGCACAGAGCTCTGCAGAACTGGTAAAGAGGGACATCTTAGAGCACTGAGAGTCCAAGTCTCCATTCATTGTCTTTGGATGGACATCCCAACCTCTATGCAGTTTCAGACCTGTGGCAGGCAGGCAGTACTCCCAGAGTACTCTGGGTCCGCTCCCACATTACTGATACAGTTTGCAATTTACTATTACAGTTTTGACATCTGATTTTTTCCCAAACACATTGAGCTCCTTATCCTAATCCCAAACCCAAAACACACAGGCAATGCAAAATCATAGTCCCTGTTCAACGCCCTGTGGCCTAGTCTATCCACAAACCCAGCACTGTTGCTAGAACACTGCAATTTTTCAGTTCAAATGGCTGGAGTTCAGTCATTTCAGTGCTAGCAATCTGAACGGGTGTGCACACGTGTGCCTGAGAGGGCTGGTGGGAGTTCATGAATACGTAGGTTCACCCTCTGTCCCTGCAACGGTCCCCATGGTAATTCTGTCTGCATTTCAGCACATACAGCTCCCGGCCACAGCCACCTATTCCAGGTTTCTTTGTCTAATCGTTGGCAAGGGCAAAGCTGTTAGAAAAAGCTAGACTCAGTAACTGGCTTTTTTAATTTTGTGGCCAGAGGTTGTCAGGACAAAGAAGAGAAAGCTGCCAACTATGTGTCCTCCATGCAGTCTGTGTCCTTTAACAGTGATACAGGAGCTGGAAGTAGAAAGCCTCAAGAGAGGAAAATGAAGCTTCCCCTCTCCCCAACCACAGTGCTTGCCCCCTGCCCAAATCCTCATGATCAGGGGCTGGTATCTCAAATTGTTCTGCAGAGAATGTTCTGCAGAAATCTTGTCAACCATGCAAAAGCCGACAATGCTGTATGAAGCAGTGTTCACAATGTACTCTGGCTTTTCTGCCTCTCCAGCAGCTGATCTGTTCCTGAGCACTGGAGATGGGCAGATGATACCAGGCCTGGTATCGGCAAAAGCACTAACAAAGGCAGAAAGCTGGTCTCCACTGCTGAGGAAGGGAAGAAACTCGTATCTCCACAGAGCGATAAAACAGAATACAGGATACACCCCTCAATGGTAATTACATTTCTGCAGCCTTAATGAAAATCAGAAGCTGGGTGGACAGGGACTCAAATGAGTGTCATCACTGAGGAAAATGCAGGCAGGACTCTGCTGCTACGGAGCATGCACAGTGAGCACCAGACTGGCAGCTACACCATCTCCTGCCAGACGGATCACAAAGGAGCTGCACAATGATAGTTTTTAGTGAGAGCTTTAAGGAGCAGAAAGGACTCAAGCACTCATGGAACCAGACTTCATTCACACCACATTTATGGAACAACTTGGGTTTGTCAGCCAATTGCAGTGTCCATGAATTCTTTGTAGGCAGCTGTAGCAGAGGGTAACTTTTTCCCTGTGATATCAGAATTTCCATGGAAAGAGGTGCTCATTTACAGCTCTTGTGATAGCGGTGACAGGAGGAAGAGCAGCAGGGAACAGGAGCTGAGAAAGGAGGAAACCTGAAAGGCAGTGGTAGCAAACACTAATTAAAAAAAAAAAAACCAACAAAAAAACCCAACCAACCAAACAAACAAACAAAAAAACCAAACCTGAGCCCTGATCGTTTGTGATAGAAAGTGTGACTCTGGAAGGATGGTACTTTACAAATTGAAATTGCAATTAAGTACCTTCCTCTCACCGCTCAACCAAAGGAATGGGTTTCACAGGGGTTGTAACATAGGAAAATAAGACTAAGAATCACTGCTTTGATTGCCATTGTGATGTAAATAACTTTCTAAGCACTGGGGTTTTTTCTATTTATTTCTCCTGAAATAAACTTTCTCCCTCCAGTTTACAAGTTTGCTTCCCCCCAGCCTAAGCATTTATCCTATTGAGACAACTGCGTCTTCAAAAGCAGCAGCAAATAGGTAAGATTTCTCCTTTGCTGAGTCTCCTACTGACCCGAACTGTGCAAACTGCCTAAAGCTTTCCTCGAGGGCATGGTTATAGGGAGAGTTCACAGATCTCATAAATTTTGTACTAGAGATCTGATTCAAGGAGAGGTCCGCTGTTCTCTTCCCTCAGGGATAGGCTGCTTTATCTAAGACACCACAGTGTTGCTATGATGTTGGGCAAAAATACCCAGACAGATTAGATAAAATGCTGTGTTTTTCTTACACCCCAGCTACAGATCTCAAAACTATAAAACACTGCTTGACCTAGGTCACACAGCCAGCCAACTCGTAAGCAGAATTCATGACTCCTCGTTATCCCTGCTAACTACCAGGTTTCCCCCTCCTCCCACACCCTGAAACACCAGTTGTCTATCCCTTTGGGCCAAGCTGAGGAACAGATCTCTGCATCCACCTACAAATAAAGGAAGAGGCCTAACATAGGGACTGTGAACAGGGCTGATGCTGCAATTACTGGCAATGGACTGCTCTCCCTTCTCAGTACCATCAGGGCAGTTCCAGACAAGCTGCCATGGCTGGGGATGGTGACAGCATTTAACTGAAGCAATAAGCTGCTCTGGGTGCTGCAGCTGGGAAACATCCTGGGTAGGGGAGGCAATGGAGGCTCATCATCTCCTTGAGTCATTTATCAATTGGGAGAAATTTCCACTTGTGGCAATCCCCAGGAAATCCAGGGGAGGGTTCTCCTGAATGCAGTGTGCTGCTGAGAGGCTGGTTTCTGACTCTGAGGTTGCTTACTCCCAGCCCTTCAGCCATGCAGAGGGAAGGAGCCTTTCCCAGGGCAGCAGGAATTTCGTGCAAAAAAACACTAACCACCTTCTCCTTAGCTACTTTTCCGCTGCTGCCTCAGCAGCTGCCATTTACTCAGGCAGAGAGAGACCAACCTCTCTGGCTTCTGCTGCTTGTTCCCTAATGACGCTAATTGATGAATTACGTCCCTGCTCCGGAGGTGACGGCGAGAAGAGGCCAGGCTGTGCCAGCGCCGGGACCGGCTGCCCTCTGCTGGGACCGTTTCTCGGCTCCACTTCACTTCCCTTCCCACCGGGAAACCCGGCTGGGCTGCGGGACCAGGCCCCAGCCGGCAGCCGCTTGCTTCAGTGTCCCCGGCAGGAGACACAGCCATGTCCCCTAAAAAATATATGGGGGGTGGGGGAGAGGTTATGCGAGTCTTTCGTGCTATGAAAAGTATTTACGTGCTGGTGTCTTGTCGATGCCGCTGCACGTCCTGCATCAGCATGGGGCAGCTATTCCCATTATATCCTAAGGAACATCCCCATGGATCTCACTGGGGCAGGGTGTCCTGACAGCCAGATGAAGGCACCCCTACCCGGGGTTATCTTCACGTGAAAGGACAGCACGATGCCAGCGAGCTGGTGTGAGCTGGTCACAAGTGGTGGGGGAGGAAGGACTGTTGGCAGCTCCCAGGCAGGAATGCGATTCTGGGGATATTTCCGAGTGCCTGGATGAGTTGTGGGGGGTTTATACCCAAGGCTGAGATAGCCAAGATGGACAAGTGTCAGTGACAAGGTGTCCAGCTGAAGGAACAGTTTTCCCGCTCCAGCAGGAGAGCACTCGTGTGTCTCCACAGAACACAGCAGTTGCACGAGATGCTTTTGTCAGTGTAAAGCTCAGGCTCTGTACACACTACCATTTCCCCCCCCCTCTTCTCTCCTCAAAGCTGCCAGATGGAAAGGGACCGCTTATGCCACTTCTCAGGGCTGCTGAATTTTAATAAGGTAGAGAAGGACAATACATCACATGCAAAACATTGCTATCTTTTTACTTATTCCATAGTGCACACAAAGAAAGGTGGGGATGCACCTGTGCAGCCCATCGTTGTGGAGGACTGGATTATTGCATTTGCGTCCAGCTTGTTCTCCTGCATATGGGAATATCCTATTGACCTCAATTCTTTACAACATGACTGGAGAAAAAACCAAAACTAACGCATAGAATTTGTATCCTGTAGCTTGCAGACATAATCAGAACAATAAATGACACCAAAAGTCTAAGCACACAAAGCACCTTTAACAGAGTCTCCCTTGCTCATTCCCTCTGCAGGGAATGCTGTTGGGGTAGGCCTTTGGTGCTGCCCTTCCTATTGCTAATAGTGTAAGGAATTAAAGTCAGGTCCCAGTGGAAATCCAGGATGATCCCACGCAAATTGATTTTTTTCGGAATTTACACGAGTGCTGTTCTCACTGCACTGCTGACAAAACACTCTGAGGCCACAACCTGGCAGAGATCCTCTAAGGAGCCTCCCCGGGAAGGGAAGCCCAGACCATCCAGCCACAGGTCTAGAGAGGCCTGTGCGGTGTTTTAGGAAAACCCAGGGGCCTCTGCCCCAAACACAGCACCTGCGGGCCAGAGGCCTCGCCGATTCAGCTCCGGGTGGCCTCAGGGAGCAGAGCACGGACCTGGCTGGATTGTAGCGGCACCACCACCCCCTCCCTGCCCACCGGGGTGGCACCCTCCCCGGGCACTCTGCTGGTGGCGGTAGAGGGGGAAGCCGGCACGGTCCCCCTCATCGAACTACAATTCCCAAGATCCACCGCAAAGGCAGTGCGCCCTCCCCTCCGCTGCCTTATGGGTTACATTGTTGCGATGCACCTTGGGATTCGTAGTTCTCTTGGGGGAGTCGTCTGCCCACGGCGTATAATCGCACCTCCTGCCGAGGACTCGCCTCCCCGTGATGCAGCGCGCCAGAGCNGGTGGAGCCGCCCCGGGCGGGGGAGGCAGCGGAGCGGGCGGCGGAGGGGGCGCGGGCGGAGCGGCCTCCGGCTCGGGGCCCGGCGCTATCGACCCAGCCTCGCTGCCGCCCGGCGACGCGCAGCTCATCGCCATCATCGTGGAGCAGCTGAAGAGCCGCGGCCTGTTCGACGGCTTCCGCCGGGACTGCCTGGCCGACGTGGACACCAAGGTAGCGCCGCCGAACCGAGGATCGCTGGCGGGGCGGAGCGGCCGGGGCCTCTTCCCCAGACCGCAGCTGCGGGTACCGACCCTGGAACCCGGCCACCGTTGGCCGAAGGGGCACCCGCATCCCGTCCCTCCTCCTCTCCCTGCTGTGTCCCGCATTCGGGGCTGGGGGATGCCGGCCGGCATGGCGGGCAGCAGCTGCGGTGCTGCTCTCTCAGTCGGTGGGGTTTCATGCCCCTGCTGTGACCAGCATCTGTCAGACAGGCTGCTCTGGAGGTGGCCCTGGCTCGAAGCCATAGCAACACCCCAGAGAAGAAACAGGCCAAAGAACTGGCTCAGACTTTCATTTTCTTATTAGGAAACTAGGCCTAAATTATTAGAAAAATGTCCTCCCCTAAGAACACTGCTCCTCTTGAGCATGATTCCCACGTTTCCAAAACAAACATTTAGGCTTTTTTTTCTTGAGTGGATGTTCTCAGGCAATCGCTTGAAATTAATTTCCTCCTTGGTCACAACATGAACTCCGGAGCCATTGTTGGCAATATTCATGTTGGGTTGTTTGCTATTGCCCTGTCAAAATTGAGCACCGGTGTTTTGCTTTCCCAAACTGTTGATCTTTCAGCAAGAGTCCTCTTTTGGGACCTGCAGTCCTCATTCTAGGCCACCCCAGCAGCTGTCAGGTCATCTGCACAGAGCAGCCACGGGTCAGAATGGCCTTGTCAGGGTAGATATGCACTGCCCAGGGCAGACACTGCAGCTCCGTTACCAACCCTGTCAGTCATCATCCCATATGCCTATCAAATTCTGAAATCTAAATGTTGCAACCCTCTTGTGCTTTCTTTGCACATTACCAGGATCTGGATGGTCCTGTGTGTTTATATGGGTTTGTTAGTTCAATTCCTGTTCACTGGAATTAAGCTTCCCCTAATAAAACCTGCATAATCCTTACCTTCTGTGTTAGTGTCACAGAAACAATTAAGTTCTTTGTTAGTGACAATATTACTCAGCCAGTTTCCTAGGAATTCTGTGATGGAGGGCTTCCAGACAACAAGAACTGTGCTTAAACAGCTCCTGTCTACACAGGCAGTTGGCATTTCACCAAGCAGACAACAATTTAAAAAACAATCTATCCAGCTGTTTAATCAGGTGATTATAACAGCACACTGACCAACTATTCTTTGCAATTACCAGTTATGTTCTTAGTTAAACCAAGCTTACCTTTGTTCAGAAAGTGAAAGGATGGAGAATATAGTCAACAGAACAGTGGTGTACGTGACAAAAACTGTACTATGAAGGACTGAGGCAGGGGATTGTTTGGAGATCTTTTAGCTGTTTAAGTGGATTATTTTTTTTAACTTATTTTTCGTTTTTTAGCCAGCCTATCAAAATTTGAGGCAGAAAGTAGACAACTTTGTATCAACCCACCTGGACAAACAGGAATGGAATCCAGCAATGAACAAAAACCAGTTACGAAATGGGCTAAGGCAAAGCGTGATTCAGTAAGTAAGCAACATTCTGTAAAATAATGGCAACACAATTTGATAAGAAATACATGACTATCTTATTGCCTAAGTCAAAGAAGAATTTGCAGGATTAAGGTTTTCACAGCACTTGGTTGTGCTCTCCTGAGTTTCATTATAATAGTGGATGCAGTCTTAACTGCCATTAAAATGCTTCCGTTGCTGCTTTACCCGAAACTTGTATTTTCAGGAGTTGGGCAGCACAGTGAAGTACTCACATTCTCTAGCCAAGTTAATGCTGCAAGTAACCCACACTGTGCCTGCTAGAAAAGCCTTGCCCGTTTTGCTGAGCTGAATGGCCTTGATCTTTGTTTGCAGAAAAGAGAGAAGAATCTATATCAATTAAAGAAAAAAAATCCTGAAGATGCCAAAGCTTTTTTAGTAGACTCTGACCACTAGCAGGCAGTAATCATACTGGACTGGCTTGATTCCACGCAGCAGAGGGTAACTTTCTTACAGCTATTAAAGATCATACATTTGCAGCATGGCAGGGAAGCCAGGTCAGACTATGCTACTTAGAGTTTTAGGTTTAGTATCACTTGCTGTGAACTCACTGCAGTCTGAAGCACAGACCTGAGCTCGTTTGACTAAAAGTCACAGATAAAAACTCTAGAGTAAAAGTTGTGGGGAGGGGGACAGTAGGGAACTTGATAATGGCATTTACACTTACAAGAAAAGCTATTAGAATGTCTCACACACAGAAGAAACTGTATTTCAGAGCACTTGATAGAACCTGTAAATCATTAGTACGTAACATTAATTTGTTTAATCTTCAATTAGAAAAAGGGGGGTCTACTGGAAGTGCAGAATTTCCTGTCTTTACTTGGAGCCCTTCAGATACACTTGGCAGTGCTTCCTCTTATTTCACATTGTTCTAACACTAGAAGGAAGCAGACAACTGGAAACTGCTGTATTAGAGAGCCTGTAATGAGAAGAAAGTAAAATGCTTCCTTAAGTAGGCTTTTAGGGTAAAGAACAGCCAGGCAGCCTTAGAGAGTTTGAAGTCCCTGTCACTTCTGTAGCTACAAGACTGGGCACTGAGGGTGTCAAGATGTGCATGTCCTTCGTTAAGTGCACGAATACATCTGTTACCTGGAGGTGACATGATGTGCTGTGACCCTGCACCCACTCTCTCACCAGCATTCAGGGCCTTGTTAGTCTTACGGCGGCTTTTCGGAGCGCCAGGCAACATCTCCATTTCCTGTCCCCTGCTCCCTTGCAGACATGACTTAAGCCTGCTAGACAGCCTGTGCCCCACAATCCAAGAGTCTGACGCAGCCCCTGAAGTAATAAGTCACTTCAGTCACTAGTGTTCAGTTCCAGAAACTTTGCTGTGTTCTACGTGTGCTTGTTTTTATAATTAATACCCATCTGTCTAGACTAACGGTTATAAGGAGTGAGTGACAGTGTTAAGGGGAAGGCTTCTTCTCCCTCAAGTCAGCAAAAAAAAAAAAAAAAAAGACTCTGCTCTCACCTGCCCTCCTCCTCAGAATAGCTTGTTTCCCTTGTTTGTGCCAAAATGTGTTTGTTTGCTTTCACGTTGACCTCATTTCCACATGAGCCCTATTAAAGTGGCTCTTGTCCAACATGTCATTTAAGTACCTGGGAGACCAGATGTCAGTTGTTAATTCTGTAGGGAGAAGTGAGAGGGGGTGGGGGAAATAGGTGATTGAAACAACTCCCTGTTAAGGATCTACTGAGTGGGCTGCAGTTCTCACCATGTTAATGCTAATTGCAGTTGACAGGAGGGCTCTGGAGAATTACTGGAGGAGATTGGGGAGAAGTTTTTCAGAGGAGCTGAATGACTCCTTTGTCTTTGTTCAAGGTCAGGAATGCTGGAAGCTGGAGTGGACAGAATTATTTCTCAGGTGGTGGATCCAAAACTAAACCACATCTTCAGGCCCCAGATAGAGAGGGCGATTCATGAATTTTTGGCTGCACAAAAGAAAGAGGAAAGTGTGCCAGCTCCACCTCCAGAGCCTGAGAATAAGGATCCTCCTGCTCCATCTCAGGATGCCTCATAAAGGTCTCGTATCTTTGTGCTTACTCAAGTTTTTCATGTACCTCATCTCTGTGGCTTATATAATGCAGGACAGAGAAGACACTGTATTCTTCCTGGCCTGACAGGGAGGACAGTTTGATCATCAGCATGTTGTCACTGTCAGACAGTCATCTGAGCTGCTTCCACTTAAGTGTCTGCTAAAAATATATTAGGACTGAAGACATAGGTATGATGTAAAACAGCTATCAAGGAACACTGTGGACTCTGCCAGTTCTGGGTTTGGATCAGGCCAAAAGGCCTTTTATTCCTGTAAAAGCACATCCAGCAGTGATTGACGTGGAATTGGCTGGATAGATTTCAGAACAGTATCAAATGGATTAAAAATATATATCCTTTACTGAAATACAGCTGAAAGTAAAGTGGTGACAAGTTATTATGCTTTAGCATTGGAAGTTTTAGATAACTCTTCTCTAGAACATACACTGGAGTGTTGAATTGTTAGTGACTGAAATAGTGCCCTTACTCCAGCAGTGAATGTCTCTGGGAGTGAATAACTGTTCATTCCAAATTGACTGGTTTAAATAGAGCAACCTGTATCTTTCCAGCTCAAAGGGCTGAGGGTGCCTTTGTTGCAAACAAGTTCATTCTGGCTTTTGTGATTAAAATAACTCAAGGGGCCTCAGGGGGCTACAATTGCTACTCTGTCTTAACACAAATGACTGTGCACCCATCTCTGCTAAGGCCTTATATCTTAAGGTTGGTTTAAATATTGAGGCCTGTGTGCACGTTACTGAGGCATCACTATCTTGATGGAAAATTTCAACCTGCAGCTTTGCTGGGAAGTTAAAACTGTACTGCATGAAAGGAAGTTAATTGTGCATTGTTCTATCTGCTTGGGCTTTCTGAAAGCAGAATTTTTCCCTATAATCTACTACAGCTGATTTATTATGAAGGTGTAAGTAACCTACAATAGCTGTTCTTATGCTTGGAATTACTACCTCGATTAACATGGCTTGTAATTGTCTGTAGTATCATCCCAAGTTATTTGGTTTTCTGTGACTTGCAGCTTTAGTGCCTTGATAGATGTTTGCATTTGTCCAGTTCAAGCAGTTTAAAGTCCATTATAACCTGCAGCTAAGTGTAGCTGTTAGTTAATATGTTCTAATCTATTTTCTATTCAAATGCATTTAATCATGAGGTGTACCATCCTCTAAACTCTCTTTCTTTCTTGCAGTGAGTTCCTGATGCTTAGCAGCTACAGTTGCAAAAGAGGCTTCCTGCTAGATTGGCAATGGATTACTGGTTGCATTGGTGCAGGATTGCTGTCTGCCAAAGATGATTAACCTTTATTAGGCCTGTGGGAAGGGATTGAAACCGGTGAAATTCAGATGCACTGGGAGTTCTGTGGGTGGAGGGACAGCCAAAATGTGAAGATGTTTTTGCAGAAGGCAGTGTGTATGTTGCCTTCAGGCAAGGGGGTAGGAAAAAGAAGGAGCTTGGCTCTTATCTGGAGGGGGCAAGGGAATAGTTTAAGGTGATACTAGACTTGGGAGCAGGAAGAAAAGAAAGATATTTTGAGGGGTGGGGTAGTGTCTTGGAGACCAAGTAAGAGCTGACAGATTTTCTTTGATAGAAGCCAGAGAAAAGGAAGCATCATGCACCTCTGCTGCATAACAGGGCACTGAGTGGTAGGTGCCAAGTCAGGTGTAACTCATTGTGCTGCCCACTTTAGGAAAGACATTTCCTGTTTGAAACTGGAACAAGCACTTCAGGATCACTTATCTGGAGAATTTGTGTTGCATTGCAGGAAAATGTTTACAGTTGGCTATGACTATAGCTGATTTATTTCTTATTTCCTGGGTAACTCCAGGAAGCAGAGGGCACTGGAGTAGGTGATCAGTTTGAAACTTTTCTCTTTCAACTTGAAAGACCTTTCCTGCCCATGAAATTTCTCAGGCACCTAGTAGAAACTGCCCTATGCTTTCAGCTGGAATGCATGCAGTGTCCTCTGGATGACAGTCAATAAGAGAGTGTGATCAAAAATTCTGCCAGCAAGTGTCCATACCTTTTGTAATAAAGGATTTCAAAAAGCAGCTCTGACTCCTACCTCTTTCAGAACTTGTTCATAAGGAAAACCAAAACTTCAAAAAAATTCAAGTGTCATGATTGTTGGAACCCTAATGGAGATGTGACTTCACACAGTTCATAGATCAATCCAGGTCTGGCAACAAGGGGTTTTTAGCAGAAGTTATAATTAAATAAGATTGATATTAGTGTTCCTCTCCATGTAAAGTCTCTCTCAGTAAAATTTAAAGTATCAAAAAACTGAATAGACCTTACTTCATATAATTCCTGAGGTATAAATACTGAGCGAGTTGAGTGTGGTGGGAGCGATGGAGAGGGTGTGTTCCACCTTTTGAAAGCAATGCACTTCTGGCATATAGGCCATTATTTTTTTTCTCCTTTTCAGATGGCAATCTTTTAAAAAAAGCTAATAACTGCCTGAGTAACACTTAATGATATTAGAATCTTTGCTATTCACGGGCTACGTACCTCAGCTACAGCCTTACCCAAAGACCTTGTGTGTGAACAGATGCAGTTCCAGCCATACTCTGCTCCCTTTTCAAAACAGGTACTTTGTAGGGAAGATTGATGCTGTGGTTTAATCTTGCAGCTCACTTATTTTGCTTAGTACCTCTTCTCAACACAGTTACATGCAGAAGTGGAGATGATGGAACATCTGGTATTTTAAACCCTTCACAAGGGAGCTCTGTGAGCTTCACTGCAGTAAGTTTGCACTCTGCACAGTGCTGTATAGTCCCACTGATACCAGGGCCTTCTGTCAATATTTTTTATCCCATTAAGAGTGTTTCCCTCAGAATGGGAATTGAAATACCTGTACTTTTTAGTGATAACTATATTGGCTGCAACCTTCCTGGTACAGCTTGACAAATCTGGGTTTTAGCGTAATCTGGTTGTGTGGCTTGACTCCTGCTGTTACATAGTCTGTGTTTCTGCTATAGAATAAGACAAGGGGCATGTGAGGAAAAGGTTCTCTCCTGCATGTTGATTTGGTGGTTAAAGACTGCTCTCCAAATCAGTAGTAGTAGATGTTTTTCCTTAGAGCCTTCAAGGCAGCTCTCGGCAGGAAAAGATCCATCTTTTTCATCCTGGTAGGGTGTCTCAGCCACCTCTTTGAAACTGGGCCATTCGTGCAGGGGGGGGGAAAAAACAAGTTCTAGAGTCTAGAAAGCGAGCAAGTGAAAACAATTCTAACTGTGCTTGGGCAAAGTCTGGATTACAGTAGTAGCAGTTGGGGAGCAGGGATGCCAGTTCACTTTTAAGAACTGGTAAATAGAGCTGGATTTACTGCAGTGAAGAAGGAATCTGAACCTCTGTTCCCTGCCTCTGACGACAGTCGAGTGAAGGAGAATAGATTCAGCCACTATACTTTTTTAAAGGTTTTTCCTTCTGCCTTCAGATGTGGCACTGTGTTAACCTCTGAACACTTGCTGTGCCTTTAGCTGGTCTCAACCCTTGCACGGTGCAGGACTGCATTGACCGTGGGAACTTGCAGATCAACACTGAGACTGGGCAGCCAAGCCACATTTGGGATCATAGTCTTTAAATATTTGGACTTTAAAAGTCCTTACCACAATGAAGAAATAGTAGGTAGTGTCTCTTGATTATATCCATTTATCTCTGGCAGCTGATAGGAACAGAATTCCAGCCTTAACTCAAATGACACAGAAATCTTCAGAACAAAAGAGCAAGTCTGTACCTACTGTAGAAGTGAAATTGTTCCCTTGTGATGGACTGAAGTTCACATATCAGTCAGTTGGCATCGCTCCGCTGGATACGTTAAATACACTCCAAAGACTCTGGTGAGGTGGACAGGTCTAAGACAATCAAATTATTCAAGAAGCAATTAGGTGCCTTCCTGGAGCTGAAGGGGCAGGGCCATGCAGTAGGAGGATGAGCCTCAGGGGTCAAAGTGGGCTTTCTGTTTGGTCTCAAGAGTCCTCACATGCAAGTTGACTGTTCCTGTTTCCTGGACAGTCATTTAGTACCTCACATTTTCTTTCGCAGATGAGTATGTTCATGCCTTTAATGATTTTATAAAGATTGCACCATTTCTTCATCTGATACACTAATAATGTGAAGCAGCTTAAAAGATTTTCTGCCTCCTTGGCTTTGCCTGTCCCAGCCACGCATTTGTTTCTGCCCCATCACAAGACACCAACTGCAATTTAAAGAACACTTGCGAGGAGTTCTTGGAAAACCAGCCTTGCCACACCATGGCTGCTCTGCCCTAAGGAAACACCAGGGTCCAAAGCCTGCAGGAGCCAGCCCAGCTCAGCTGATAGGTACTAGATTAGGAACTAGGAGTTCCCTCAGTCCTGCTAGCCCACAGCCCTGCCTTTGGCTAGTTGTTTTACCTGTTTGCCTGCCTGTAAAGTGAAGGTAATTATCCTGCATACATCCTGGAGTGGGGAGGGTGTCAAGTGCTATAGTTAGACTTGATACAGTGAAAACAGAGTGAAAGAAACACATACACACTAGAAATCACAGTCTACTGTACCAGCTTCATGGATTAGATGTTATAGCTGAACTTCAATGGAGTCATCTTGAAAACCCCACCTTGATGGCCAGAGTAGGGCTTGTAGTTATGCCATTTAGTGTCAGATCGTGACTTCAGAATTAGAAGTAGGTAGACTGGACTCTTGAACCAATAAAGCCAGTTTCACAAGCCCTGTGAAGGAGGAAAAAAGCCTGCCCAAACCCACCCACTGTCCAGAAGGACTGCCCTGCCACGCAGCAGTCAGTCTTGCCAACACTTACAAGTCACAGCCAAGTGGCATATAAGGCAGTGCCTGAAATTCTAGCTGCTGCTCGGCTATTAAAGGAATTATCATACATCCCATATGATTAAAATACAGTAAAGCAAAAAAAGCAGGTTGTATTAATTAACTTTCACCAGCTGACCCCAAAAACAAGCTTGAGAAATTGGTCTGCACACCAACTGTACGGGCCTGGGCTTTCACAGCTTTCCTGCAAAGCTGGGCATCCTGTTTCTGTTTCTCTGGGACTTAGATAACACCCATGTCTCAATAATTCACAACTCCACTGGATATATAATTGTTAGATTTCACAGACATTGAGTTCTAATGCTCTTTAGTCAAAGACGGGTATAATCAGGTTCTTATGAGTGAACCAGCTAAATTTCATGCTCTTACTAGAGAAAACAGAGAAGAAGGGGAGGCTTTCTTAGTTGTTCTGGGAGTTCTCCTATCATGCAGACATCTCAGTTCAAGGGCTACGTGCAGCACTGCAGAACTCATGGAACTCATCTTACTTTCCCACCATCTGTTTTCCCTTCTTATATCAAAACCTGAACTCCAGCCTTACAACAGTTTTGATGTTGGTTTGTTTGGTTTTTTTCCCCTCCTTTGACAGGGCCCCAAATGCTGTCACGTTACAAAAACAGAGAGCAGAAGTCCATTGCCTTTCCCCCATTATTCCCAAGAAATGTGTGTAATGCATACCCTCAAACACACAAAGGAATCCAGGTGGAATCACAATGATGCTATTTTTATGAACACATATATATTTTTTAGTCCAAGAAAAACTTAATTACAAGTACTGAACAGGAGTTACATGATTGATAACGTGTTTATACCACAGTCTTGAAGTAAAACTGACTTTTGATATAAATGATTAATCGGCATTTTATGGTTGGGGTTTTTTTTCAGCGTCTCATGAAAGCGTTACATAAAATAAATGAATGCTCCCCAAGACACTCACTGTGTAGATGTAGCTGTTCTGACAGCAACTCCAGAGATGCTTCTTTCAATTTAACCCAAAACAGATTACCAACAAAGCAAATAGTCACTGCAGCTCCTGACCAACTATCCAAACAAGACCACAGTTTGACCTGAGCCTGGATTTTGGGCATATGCCTTCTTCTAGCACTTTTGCAACTGCAAAGGAAGCTCTCAAGCAGGTAATTTGGTTCAGGCTCAATACTACAGCATTGATTTAAAATCATCAGTTCAAGAGACACCTCACCATCAGGTAGTGATGCTGCTACATGACACAGAAAAAGTAACTCACTGAGCAAAGACTCAAGCCCAACCCATTCTCTGCCTTCATCAACTATTTTTCTGACTAGTATCTAGTCCATTGCCAAGTCAGACACTGACTCAATTAGACTTCGCCGAAAGAAGCAGAATCAAAATTACCGTTATATATTTAGCCTCTGTCTAAAACAGCCAGTATTTTCCAGAGACAATTCTTCTGTTTGTAACCACATCCCATCCTAGAGTTAGTATGATGTCTCTGTCTGGTAGAACTGAACCCAAACCAAGTCTCCAGATAATCCCCAACTAACTGCAAGCAGGTTTGTTAGATCAGACCCCTGTAACTAAACATCTAAATCCAAGCATATCTGCTGAAGGGAGGACAGGCAAATGGGAAAGAGTAACGTGTTAGAAGATCTCTCATCTTTGGTTTCTTCCCGCATTGGTACCCAGGCCTTACTCATACCCCATGTACTCACAGTAACACAGTTCCAGGTTTAAAATGTATTGCAGAATTCACAACCACTCCAGTTTTTAATCTTGATATCAGATGAGCAAGACACCCAGATTCCCAGCCTACAGGTCAGGCAACAAAACCCCTCTCCAGGAAAGGAGACTAATCATGACTGTCTGGAGGCAAGTCCAAACCACAACTCTGAATCTTTGGCACAAACAGGGATCAAACTCGTGCCCCTGTCAGGATAGTGGGTCAAACCAACCACTGCCCCAAACACTGAGTTTCTCATTGCCAAAGCACTCTGAATCCACACTGCAAGCAATATAGGGATCTTAAACCCAAACCATGTCCAGCTCCACTTCCTCTCCTGTTTTTATGACAAGTGTGACTCGTTCTAATGAGGCATAGCCTTTAGGCCTCAAGAAGAGATTTTTCAATATATTATTTTGACCACAGCCAGAAGAAGGGGCACCAGGAGGGTTAGAAATCATACCCGAAACATTTAAGAAGTTTACTCTCTTTTCACCGTGTCACTAGAAAGAGCAGGAACAGCACCCATTGTCACAACACTTCTCGTGTGCCACCTGCTTCAAAGCACACCACTATGCTGGGACACAGTGGGCATCACTGGTCATCAGCCAGGTTTTCTGACTGCACCTTCCTTCTCAGCAAACAGGGTATCGCTGCAATTGCGGCTGCGCAGGATCCCATTTGCCAACTTTTTGCTAAACTGTGGGCCAGCTTCTCTAGTTCAAACTTGCAAGGAACTGGAGCAGTTTAAGTCTTTCCTGTTTATGCTGCAGTGAAAAATATATTTTAGTAGATTCCTTAAAGAGAGGTCAGCTTAATTCCTTACGAGCTGTCAGGGTCCCTCATATCCACAACCACCAGAGCTTGCAAGGTGTCCCTCTGAAAAGCCGGGTGTGCAACGCAGCCATTCTGAATCTGGCCATAAGAGGGAGATAAACCATTGCTTCATTTCTCAGTCTTGACACCTCTTTGCAAAACCCAAGCAAATACAGGGCTCCAAAGCCTTTGCTGACGCCTGAGTGAATCAACTCAGCAAGGTATGGAGAAAGCTCTCACTAAGGGTTTCCATGAACTCTGTCTAATGCAAATCACGCAGCAGCTACTGTGATTTCTCAAGAGGTTTAATAGTGGGAAACAAATATCAGCTAAGATTAGGGAGAGTTTGGGCAGAAAAGCGCACAGCCCAAGTGATCAGAGACAAGACTACAGATTTAGGATGTGAAGCTGTAAATTCTGACCTACCCTAATCTGTAATTCAGTGATCTGGGCTGGTGTGAACAAGGTTGAGGCCAAAACACCAGCATTAGTGCCTGCGGCCCCGGATAGCAGGGCCACCAGATTGTATCAGAACCACAGCTTCAGCTCTTGCGTTTTTGTGATTCAAGTGCCAAGTCAGCCTCAGAAACATGACTGGGCAGTAACCAGTGCAGCAATAACTGCCCTCGTCTAGACGCCGTCAGAAGGCACAGCACAGAGAAATGTGCTACCTCAGCCATCAGACTGGGAGCTGGCTCCACTGAAAATTCCCTCTAGCACTGGCCAAGCCCAAGGAAAGACACCACAGCAGAACCAACAAGTCCAACCCACCCGTCTAAAGGGCAGCTAAAGGAGCATAAGGACCTCACATTTCACCTTGCTGACTCTCATACGAGGAAATCCGTGCCTTTTACGCTACTATATTTATAATAAATACCTGTTCACTTGGAAAAATAGAAAATAAAATGCTCAAACCGGTTCAGGTCATGGCCCTACAAAGAATTCACATAAGGACAGGAGGCTGCAGTTTGCTTTGCAGATCTGGGGCCTTTGGGAAGTTCAGGCACCTTCATACAGTAGATGCATCCATTTTGGAAGGGATTTGTAACAGAAATAGAAAACCATAACATCCACGAGTTTAATATTTCATTGCAACTCTGCAAAATAGTGATAAAATAATCCTGCTTCAGAGAACGTTCATAAAGCTTCACATTTTCTACAAGGGGGTAGCACAACTATAGCAAAAAAAAACCCAAAACAAACCAACCCCCACAAAATGTAGCCATAAAACTTCCCCCCAGCACCCCCTACAGCATTCACCTCTACCAGCTCCTCCTGCTAAGAGTTAATCTTCCAGGTAAGTTATCTCCAATTTCTACCATCAAAACAGCTAAAAAAAGGATCTTGAGCAAGACAATCAGCCTCAGAGGTCACCTCTACCAGTTCCTGAGCCAGTCTCTGCCAGCATCAGCCTGAGCTCCACACCTTCCACTCAGTGACCTCCCCAACCAGCACAAATGACACTACAAATGCAAGACCATGCAAATGGCACCCTATGAACACAAAGCCTTACAAGAGAACCCAAATAAAGTCCAGATCAGCCTTACCTTGCTCTGGAGAGCCATTCATTCCATTCACCCCGGGCACATGGTGTGTTCCCATCTGGCTCAGCCGCTGCTGCAGGAGCAATTAAACTCACCTGCACCCAGGGTACACCTGAGCCATTAACTTCCCCCACCCCACACTCCTCTCTGGGAAAAGTCACACTTTCACCTGTGAAAAGGATAATTGGCTATCTTCAACCCTGCTTGGATTTCCACTTTCTTCAGGGGAGTCTGACTGAAGTCTTAATCTGATGCAAAAGCCCATCTTTCCTGAAATGGGGGGGAAAAGTGGGATTTGGTAGCTGCTGGCCCCACAGGTGATACCTGATGGTTCTGGCTCAGTACTAGCTGGAGCATGCAGAAGTGGCAGGTCCCCACACCTGACTGCTCCCCAAAATATCCCACCCCCTTCCTCCAGGAATGTCATAAAAGTGCAAGGGGTGTGGGGTGTCTAGCTGCCCCCCCGAGCAGCTCATTAGAGGGACAGATTTCTTTCCCCTTTTTAAACGGACTAAGGCCGGCATCATTTCTCTGGGGTACCAGGGGGGTACCAGGGCAGCTGGGATGCAGCTCCATCTTGAACAGATTTACATCAGCCTCCCCGACCCCCACCACTGTCAGAGAGCCGCAGGGGTCCGGCAGACACCCGCTCCAGCTCCAACAGGCAGAGGGAGGNTTAGGGTGGGATTTTGCAGCCGCTGAATTTATGGGACGTCCCCGACCGCCTGCCCTCGCCAGCGGCCCTGAGAGATGATGGGTTTGCACAGCTCAGCTTCGGGGCAGACAGCGGTTTCCCCAGTGCTCTGCAGAGGGCAGGACAAACAGGTGAAAAAGGGTTTTATAGAAAAGACAACCCCAAGGCACGAATCAAGACATGAGATTATTTATTTATTATTATTCTTTTCAGAGCGCCATAAAATCACAGTTTTTTTCAGACAGGAACCAAACTCCATCCCCAAGAGGCTGCTATTTTGCCGTTTGGCACCACTCGCGCTGCAGGGCTGCTGAGGACCATGAGGGGCTGAAATGGGGTCACTTGCCCCTGAGCACAGCTCTCCCAAACGTTGTGGTGCTTTTTGGGTGGAAAGTAAAACATTCACCTGGTTCGGCGGCTCAAGGACTCTCAAATCAAGTTTCCTCACAAATCACATGTTTCGGGAAGCTGGCCTCCTCCACAGAAAACAGAAGAAAATGTCAAGGGTTGGTGGGTAAACCTCACCCTGGTCCCTGTTCATTAAGCCACATTTTTACAGGTTTTGTACCAACACAGATTTTACTGTCAGGATTTCATGGGTGGCACAGGAGCTGTCATGCAGACCCCAGGAGAGGGGGGGTCACGCATCCTTACCAAAGCCTCACGGCCCTACAGACCTGCCTGAAGTAAGTTATAGTAGGAATTTGTGCACAAAACCCAAGGAAAACAACTGAATGAGGTTCTTCCAGGTGTGGAAGAATCATCTTCTTGCCACAGTATCCTTAGGGGCAAGGGCTAGCAAGCCTGCACCACCACAGAGAGCACATCAGCACCTACATGGAGCCCCTGAAAGCACCCATACGCAGAGGCAATTGGTTTCTTGGCCAATACAGCAGATGCAAGAAATTCAGGGAAGCATGCATTTGGGTTATGTTTTTAATTAACTATTAGGTCCCTCTGTAGCCTGTTGATCTCTAGCGGATAGCCATTTGAAAGAAGTGCTCACTATCCCAACGTCAGGGAAAACTTCCAAACTCATAATAGAGAAATATAGCCCTCTAACATTTCCTGAACAGGAGTATTCCAAGTCCAAGGACAAATCTGGATTTTGCTTTGATTATCTGTCATGTCACCATTAGAAATATTCATGAGATGATTAGCTGCCTTGAAATTTGGTTCTACCAGGACAAACAACCCCCCCCAGTTTGTCTCTCTCAAGCTCAGCACCTCATCTGTTACGCCCAGATGAAAAACCTCCCAGCCAGAAGAACAGCTTTACCCTGGAGGCTTCAGGATCTGGAAGACAGCATTTCTGAGAAGCAGTAGGACAGACGACAGAACTGCCTTTATGGGTTTGAATTGAGCTGTGATGAATAATTTGTAATTTTTGTAGATGCAATATGTATATCATCCCTTACCTCTGTCAGAGCTATGTACTTGGCTGCAAAGAGTGAAATCAAAGGGATACTAATAAAACTGGACTGAAGTGAAGGCAGATCTCAGATACCAGCCTGCAGGACACCGAGTCACTGGGATTTATTGGAAGGTGATCAATGGAGAATACTCCCAGCCAAACCATCAGTTCCAACTTCTGCAAGCATTAACCCAGGGCAGTTGCAATGCAAGAGCCCATCCAAGAGAAATACAGGCATGGAAATAATGTTCTTGGGGAATGGAAGAGAGTTCCAAAAGAAACAAGTTTACAAGATACTGGCTCATAATGGTAATTAAATCACTCACTGAAAAGCAGCGAAGTGAGATATAGCGAAGAATTGGTCAAAACCTCAAGACTTTCATCAGAAATAACTGGAGAGACTTTTACTAGTTTCAGGGAAGGGAGAGAGCCTGAATGGGCACAGACACCCTTAAAGAGGGTTCTTCAGAAAAAAGGTCTGAGGAATAGGAGGAGAAGGCTGCAAATGAGATGATTGAAACTGCCTGTGCTGTGGCAGGACTCTGCCTGAGACCGATCTGTTCCCATCCAGCACTTTCCACCAGCACTGGTCCCACTGCAAAACAGCACATACTAATACTGCTGACACTTACCTATCATCCTGAAGATCTGAATTTTAGTTATACAAAAATCAGAGACAAGCCTAAGTGGCAACAAAGTCTCAGAAGGTCTTAAATGTTCTAGGAATTCTGAGCATTTTATTGGGTGAACTAGCAATTCTGCAGTAAAAATAGCTTCGGGTTTCGCTGTTCAATCTTAATTTTCCACATTGCTTTGAGCTTTCAAGATGTTAGAGTTCAGCCTGCAATGTGCCTTGGGCAGCAGGCAGGGAATAAGTTTGTGAAAAGTTATGTGCCACTTTTGCAGAATATGGAAGTCCTTCCCATCAGCAACGCTCTCTCTCATTTCTAGCAGAAGATGGCAATAAGCATAAAAGAACAAAATCTAACTAATGGGACTTTAAACAATCAGAAAGAAAATTATGACAGCAATTATGACAGCTCAGTGCTTGGCAACACCTTCACCTTTCCCAGATGTCAGAGGATAAGCTATTTTTACTGAAAAATGATGATAGAAACCAGGTCTTATTTGGACATCTGCAGCAGAAATTGATTTTAAGCGATCTGAGCTTTGAAAATGGGCTTTGGAGGCAACTCATTGGGCTTTGTTTTTCTGGAAAAGGGAGCAGGCCATTTTCACATTCTTGGTGCAGGATCAGTCTTTTCACTGGAATGCCTGTCAGTCACACTTAAATATGTGCAATATTTACTTTTTTCACTCTCTGAACCTAGACATTTAATAGGCTTTAATTTTATACTTTAGCATTGGACCAGATGAAAATGGCACTTTTCTTTNTTTTTTTTCTTCCTCCTTGTAGAGCAGAGAAAACTCTTCCCCAAACCACAACATTACTTCTCTGTTCCCCTTCCATCTCAGCCGAGCCATACCTTCATCTGCCACCACCGCTGGCCTTCCCTTTGCAGTTGGTGACCACCAGTGCTAACCTAAGCCCGGCTCAGGTTTAGTCATCGATCAGTTCCATCATTCCTGCTGGAGCCACACGTTTAGCCCCAGCTCAAGCCTCCCTTCTCCCTGAGCATCTGCTGAGCGCACCGAGTCCGAGGGCAGAAGCACGTCAGCTCCATGTGGCAGGAGCCCTTGATCCATTGTAATATTGAGTTTCATCACGCAGCCTTCAGTTATATGACCCGGAATATTTGACCCGATGTCAGAGGGGGCCTCGGACTACTGAGATTTTCCCCAGGGCACCCTGCCCTCTTTCTACCAAAGGAATCTGATCCAGCAACCGGAAAGAGTGAGAATTTTCAGCTGTCCCCATCCCCTGTGAAACAGTCTGAGCTACATGTGTCTAATGTAAGGTGTCCCTTATCCACTTGCTTTCTCCTCTTTTCCTCTCTAGGTACTAATCCTGCACTAATTTCTACTAATAGCCACATAAAATACTGTGATAAATTAATTTCTTGCAAACTCAATGTATTTTTCTTTGTTCATTACATCTTTTTATAGCCCCACGTGGGCTCCAGACTTGCAAGGTGCTAAGCAGCTGATAACCCTGTTCTCCACCAAAATGAAGGCTGGTGAAATGCACACAGTATTTTGCAGAATCAGACTGCACTTGTTGAATTTGTTTCATCCTTCACTGAAATCCATACACCTCTTGGAGCAAAAAAAGGGTAGACATTTAACACAAATCAACGGCAACACTTTAAGAGAGAGTGCAAATAAAAAATACAGCAGCATGGTTTTAAAAGAAAAAAGGGAAAAAAAAAAGGCAATAGCCCAACACATGCAAAACGTTGGATCTTCGTTGTTTTGTCAGGTTAGTACCTCAGTTGTGTATTCCAACAGAAAGCAGGGTCTTCCACAATAAACCTTGGCCAGTGTTAGCTCACAGACATCGCTAACGAGCCCTAAGACTTGCTAACTTGAGCAAGTGGAGACTGAAGAACCTCTCCTAAGCCATTCGCTGCCACCGCTGCATCACATCGCTTTCTGAAGCGGCCAGTTTTCCATGGGAGACTCCTGTGGCAGCGTCACTCTGCCTGCGCCCCCTCACATCCACTCAGTGACCTGTGAAGAACTACATGTGAAACAGGGAGATTATCCCTGCTCTCAAAACTTGCAGCAGTTGGGACTTGATCCCCCCACTCCCATATCTCTTCTCCTCGTGTTTTCCAACGCTGCTGACTACAAAAGGCCAAGTCCCGATCTCCGCTGGCTTTAGGACGTGCAACAAACCTGTTGTGTAGGAAAAACAGCCTTTCAAGTTTATTTTCTTGCCATGTACTGTTTTCAAGCAGGGCGGTATTTTTACTGACCAAAGAGTCTTGAAAATGAAGAAAGGTATCTGGGTATAGAGTTATTACTGCTGTCATTTAAATGTCAGCATAATAAAAAACACTTTTCAGGCTTTAGCAACTCAGAGGTGAAAAAATCACTCAGAGTTCTTGCAGATAGGCCTGGTTTCTGCGAGAAGCCACACTTGAATGGGCTTTTGCCCCTAAATGATACACATTTCACAGGTGCCTCATCTATATACCCTGAGTCCACAGTGTGGGGACACGCCTTGGTCCAAGTGGCTGTTACCAGGCTGCAGGTGATGATGATCCAAACATTCACATCTTGCTGACAGGAGAATAATTTTTTCGGTCTTTGCAATAGAGTGGGTGGGAGTGTCAGCTAGCAATTGTTTGATTGGCTCATTTGTCCACATGGCACCCAGAAACTGTGCTTCATTAGGCTAGAAGTACACAAAAGAAAAGCACACTGAGGATGGAGTCAAGATCTTCTCTGTTCCAATTCCAGCTCCAGCTGGGATGCTACACTTGACTCGGGGGGACACTTTTAACCTCTCTGCACCCATTACCCCAACTTAGAGAACAGGACAGCAACAACCTTCCCCAACATTGGCTTTGTGATAATGAAGGTTTGAAGAATGTTCTGAAGATTAAATCCAGCCCCAACACACAGCTAAAAGCAACACAGTTACTTAAAACTGAATGGCATAATGGATATATGTACAGCCACAGAGTCATTTGGGAAGTCCAGACAATGAGCACATCAATCAAGGCTGCTTCCTAAGGCAGACATCTAAATAAATGCTAATGAAGTCATTTCTACAACACCCCCAACCAATGGGGGCTGCAGTACTTAAAAGTAATAACAGCAGTGAGAACAGACTGTCCGTTAAAAAACAAAATAGAATATTGAAAAGCCAAAAAAGAAAGCAACAGTTTGTGTATTTCAGAGCTCTGAGAAACATTGCACCTTTGAGCCAGGCTTTTGTTCCAGCGAAGGCTTTTTTTCTTTCAGCCCCCCCTTACTCTCACTGCCTGCTTTATCATTCATGCTTTTCTCCTGCCACGTACCCAGATGCTACAAGAATGGGCAAACTGTGGGCCTAACTGAAGTCTGCTGGCATCAAAAGGCTCCTTTTGACTTTACTGGACATTTAATTAACTCTTCTATAAATCACTGGAAGTCAGTGATTAAACAGACAGCCCCTTCTGAATAGCAGAGAGGCTAACATTACACCCCTGAAATTCAGCTCCTATATTAACTCCAACCCTGCATGTTTGGGGGCAAGTCTATATCTGCTTTATCTCATAACCTCCGTGCTGAGAAGGAGAGAAGGAGAAAGAGAAAGGCTTCAAAGAGAAGGAGAAATAGTTTCTCCAGCCCAGGGGAGAACTTCCATAATAGTGCCCCTATCTGGGGAGTTATATCCCAGCTGGTGGACTCCACCATCCATGGTGGAGGTTCATTTGAAGTCCATGACACACTCTGAATCCTGAACCCTCTTCATTAAGACAAGTAACTAATTGACCAGCTAGGTCTTCACAGTTGCTGCAGGTGCACTGGTGTGCCAGCTCACAGAGCCTTCCCCGCACACAGCTTGCTCCCACGCCTCGCTTAGTTACATGGAAATTTTTTGTGGCTGCATAAAGAACAGCACTGACACACACCTCATCTCCGTGGGGTTGAGATGTGACTAGAGTCGCATCTCGTGGTGCACATTGCATGCATATTTGACCATGTCATCTGCCGGAGATGTCACTGACCTCCTGAAGTCCTCCCTCTGAGCAGACTGGGACAACCATCTTTCACCCATCTGTTAACACCTTCCAGCCAGTTCCTCCAGCACAAAGCAGCACTGGGCTGACAGGTTTGATGATCTGCAGATGATGTTCAGCCTTGACTCATGAGCTGCCTATCTCCAGGAAATTTTGTATCTCTGAAAAAGCGAAATGCTCAGCTCAGCAATGGGACACATAACTCCTCCTGACCCCAGGCCATTCCCAAGTTATCTTTTTTTTATATATATACTTGCAGCTAAAGCATTTTTAAACAAAGTAAAATAAAATTTGTGAATGTTGGAAATTATGTAACAACTCAAAGGGTTTTTTTGAAGGAAAAAATAATCCCCAAAATTATTTAATCAAAAAAGTAAGGAAAAAAGCCAGTGATCCATGTTACAGTGGCTGGGGATTGTGCTTGATGTACCTACCCCTCAGCATTTCTCTGATACCAGATCACTCCTGTAAATCCCCTGGCAAATGGAAGAAGGAGCATCAGCCCCAGTGTAGTCTTGGGACTGCACCAATGCCAGGACAGCCCTGGGACTGAGGTGCCTCCAATCCCCAGTTTTTTGCAAGCTCTGCAACATGTGGTACTAGAAGATCCCCAGTCTGACAGGACTTGTCAGCACCAATTTGGCCCATCAGAATGGATGACAAGAATTCCTAGGGTTTATGTCATTCTTATACACTTCCCAAATATCTTTGGTTTGCAAAGAGCAGAAGCAGAAAGCCAGGCTCTAGGCTCTAGGGCCAGACTCTGGGACAAATTAATGAAGTTCCCATCAAGAAAGAAGAGCCACAGCCTGGTGGACCATCCACGGTAAGTTTTCTTTTCTTGAAAACATTTCTGCCAGCTATTAAATTTTTCTAGGTATTCCACATATTTTCCTACCTTTCTCCAAGACCTGAAATTTTGGTCTTAGCCTTTAAATACATTATTAGCCCAGCTACAGTCTTGTCTGAAGTGTAACAGATACACCACACAGCATTTACCTAAGCAAAAGGCACATCCAAAAAGCAGTGCCCTCTCTACCTAACCTTTGTTAGGCCAGGTTTTTTTCCCTATAACTCTGAAGAGCCCCAGTCTGAGCTTCAGACCAGCTTTGGTCTTCCCTGTGTTGATGCTTTTGTCGAGTTTCACCACTGGCAGTGGATGCGTCTGCGTCACTGGCAGATTCGCTGCTCAGCAATGTCTCCTGATGTTCCTCAGGTCCCTTCCTGCCCTTGTTCTGTCCTACACCATGTCAAAGCAACCCAAAACACTTCCCCTTTCCCAACACAGCCATACCTCTAGATGGCTGTCAAGCACGGCGCATGGCAGCGAGAACTAGCCCAGACACTGTGACGGGGATGTGAGAGATTAGGCCAGTATCAGATTTCGGTCTTCCAGACATTCATGTGAACCAGCTTCTTCCACTTTAACTACTTCCATTTCAAATTTGTCAGCCAAGGGCTGCATCCAGACTGTGACAAATACACTGCGGCACATACTGAATGCAGTGGCTTAGAAAGAAGACGCATTCATAGCTGGGGTTGGCGGACAGAGCTGCACAGCCACGTCTTTCGTGTCATCCACAAACGTAACCCACAGCTAGTTTTCTTTTGTACAAGATTTCATGCCTGTGACTTCAGCCAAAAAGCCGTAGAGCAAGTTCACACTGTCATTCCTAGTACTCTTCATGCTTTCCAAGTAGTCCTGACTACCAGAGCCATGAGCTTTTAAGTTAGGATGATTCTTTCCCGATTTTTTTAAAATTTATTTTCTTTACAGTATTCCTTTATTTTTTTTATTTCACTTGGAGCAGAGGCAGGGGAGAAGGTGGCAAAGGGAGGTCTACCTCACTGTCCTACTCCTACACAGCAAAAAACCCAGTATGCAGTTCCTGTTCCCAGCTTAGCCCAGCCCAGCAAGTGCCAGTGCTGCTGCCATTGCTGCTCACCAGTAACAGCAGAGACTGGTGAGCTTCTGAGGGAAGTGGGGCAACGCAATTGAGACCGCAGGAACATCATGGCTGGTGGACATCCCATTGTCCCCTTGAGCTGCCAACCAGTGGGGTGACCTCCTTCAAGGGCAATGAGACCCAGCAGCTCTCCAGCAGAGATGTGCTACCTGCAGGGACCCTGAGCTCCCCTCTCCTCCACCAGCCTGAAAATCTTTGAGGTCAATCCCGGCATCTTTCACCCAGGTGGGGGAGAATGGCCAGAGACCACACTCACAACAGCAGTGTGATCAGCAGATCACAAGTTTGTCAGCCATAGCCATCAACTTGATACCCATTTAATCTGCTGACCTTTCTCTGCCGCAGAAAGGAAGCCATCACACCAAAAATACTTCTGTACAAAACAAGGCTGAATTCCTCCCTCAGCTGTACACAAGCAGCTTTATCGCCCAAGAATTCAGGCAATAAACCTAGGAGTGAGCATTTGGTTCAGTTGTTACCCATGTGAGAGCCTCCAAAGCCTTCCCTTGCTTGCCCAGCCAGTGCTATTTGTTCTGCTGTGCAACCAAGGCAAACCATATGCAAATGTACAGCAGCCAGCCCTCCCTGGAGGGCATCTCTAAAAGCTCCGCTATCTTTAAAATCGTTATGGCTAGGATTTGGGAATTGCAAATCTTCTGATAACTATCTGCAATGGCTCCTGTGCTCCACACAGATGCTGCTGCTGCTGCCCCCATCCAGTGCTCAGCTATTCTCAGTGAGTGCCTGCGGAGCACAGCTGGCTTCACGCCTTTCCTTCCAAGACTGCAGCTCTGTAGTGTTCAGGAAACACAATACGAGGGACTTCTCTTGTGACTTTTCTTGGTATTTTTCACAGCGGGTGAACAGGCCCAGCTTCTCTGGAAGTCCATGCAAGCTCAGGCCAGTTCTGGATAATACAGCCCAGTCCCACAAAAGCACAGCACATCCTTCATTTCAGGAGCACTGCAGATGAAGAATACACGCTGTACTTTCCTAGTGCCAAGGGAAAGTTGGTCACATCGTGATTATCTGATGATGAAAAAGAGAAATACTTGGAAAAGCTCTGGAGCAGAGTCTGTCTATTTGAGCAGAGCGTCCCAGCCTCGCCATCCTGCCGTCTGTCTTGGAACAAACACAGCTCCAGTGAGCGGCAGCGCAAGGTGCCATGCAACCAGCCCTGATGTTCATGCACCTTTGGCAATTTTTTTATTGGGAGCAGCTGCTAGCAAACTAGCAGGGATGTTTTATAGCTTGCTGACAATGCCAGATTCTGCAGATATTACAGTCCGTACTCAGTGGCATCTCTGGAGTATTCCATTTTTACAGGCATTTCCCAACACGCCGCGAGGAATGCACAAGAAGTGCTCACATTTACACCACTGGGAATCAGGGATGGTTCGTCCCCTTCCACAGTTGGCCCAGACGTGCTCCCTGCACTGCAACCAGCCCAGCGGCACGAGCTCGGCGGGGAAGTGCTGGTGTCTGTCCCCACTGGGGTTTTACAACTGTTTTAGGGCACCAGCCCCGCATCTGTTATCAGACATGGTACTCCCTCACTTGAGAAATTATTTGTCTCATCAAGGGCCAGTTTGCTTGTTTAGAAAAGGAGATTAGAATATTTATTTCCCAGCAGAGGTGGGAAGCCTCATCAATCATTACTTAAGCAACTGAAGGTTTTTATTTGGATGAGGCTAAATAAGTGTAAAATTATAGAGGGGATTAAGACAGATTAAGGGGTGCCTCTTAGTTAAAAATGCCTCCTGGTGGGCTGGGAATTTTTCCAAGAAGCTAAACATAACTTGACTTGCAACACCAGAAAGTGAGTATCTTGTGCTACCGTATCACTCCCTGTGCTTGCAGTCGGCAGCTCCAGCAATGGCTTAGAAATCCGCTGCCTGACTTGCTGTCTGCAGGTCTGCATCTGATGACAGCTTCAGCAACCACCCTCAGCTGTCTCTGGAAGTGAGACTTCATCGGTCCTTGCACCTGGCTGAAAGGTTTCACCCACAAGCAAGTAGAGACGTGCCTCAAACCCTGCTCACTATCAGGTCTGGCACTGCCATGAACTATCACTTTCAGCAGCTTCACTGCCGACAGGTCCTTATCGCGGATCCACCACCTTCGGGACAGCATTCAATTTTTTTAACATAAGTTATCATCATTTTGAAAAAAAAAAAGTATCACTTCCTTTCTCTGCATGCTGTCACAACAGCATTGCTACATCCCTTTAAAGCAATGGTATGCACGTGCATAAGTGCACTTTATTAATACACTTTTTCATTTTTTATCACTTGAACTCATCTGAGGAGGTTTGGACAGGGATTCCAGGACTGTCCTTTCCACTAGGAATAAGATCATGCCATCTTTTATCCATCACAAAACCCCACTACCATATTTCTTGGAGCTCACATGTCTCAAGAGTGGCAGCAAATCAGAAAGTGCAAAGACTTTGCACACCAGGAATAATATTTCTTTTAAAAAATAATCTCTGTTTCATTTCCTTTCCCGCAGTTTGCTTGAAAACTGTGCAACAGACAACTATTTAAATCCAGATAACATATAATCTGCAATGTCAAATTGCAAGACAGCACTGTATTACCTCTGGATTGGATGTTTAAAACTAAAACCTTGCTTTTTTTTAAAGAATAGGGGATAATATGCTGTAGAATATTTTGGAGGTCCTGGGACTTCTGGTTGTGTAACAACCAAAACTTCTCTGGAGTCATTATGCCCTCCTCTTGTTAAGTTCTCATTTGTTTTCACACATATGACATATTATCTTCCTACATCAGTGGGTAGGAAGATCATACCTGCTTTATAATTCTTTTAATGCTGCTTCTCCTTCCCTCAAATAATTTCTTCCAAAAAAAACCTTTCAGGTAATCAAGAGTCTTCCCACGGAACTAAAGAGAATCGCTGTCTCCTGACAATGACATATTGCCTATATTTTAGGAATGCTAAAAAAATCAGAGAGTATATTTACTGAACTGAACAGATCCGTACCTGGAACCCTCCTCTTGATACTGCAAAGGCACACGGTGCCTGCATTGAACAGAAACCTAACAAAATGAAGGGAGATTCAGAATAAAATGCAAGCATTTTCCAGTTTTTAGGATAAACTGAATTATGACACTCAAGGACCAATCCTCCCACTCAAACCCTCTTTACATGGCTTTGTCAATAGAAAATGCTGTCAGGATCTAAGATGGGATGGATGCAGCATACTCAACATGAAATAAAGAGTCCACAGAGCATGGGAACTGCTGATAAGAGAAGCTGATGAGGAGGTCCCAAAGGCACAAGAGCCTGAACCTCTGCCCTCCTCCTCTCCTCATCTCTGCTGTTCTTGAATAAAGACATAAGGTTTTTTCTTCGGTCAATCTTAGAAAGAAAGAGGTTAGCACTTGGTTCTCAGGAGGCAGAGATGACTGCAGCTCAGCTGCTCTGAATGGCCACAAATCCACAGAAAGGCTTGCGAACCTTTCAGGTCTCCTGCTGCTCCTCTCCTCAATTGCTTGACACCACACAGTCACTGTCCTTGGTAGGGTGTATCACAGGCTGGCGTTCGAGACACAGTTGTGCCTTTTTTGGTCTTTACACTTAAAATGTAATCTTTGAATCCCCTTAATACAACAGCCATGTTTCTTTCCAGAGTTAGGGAACTGGGACAGGAGTGATGGGATGCATGTGAGGATGGGGCACAGTTGACCATGCTTTCTCATGGTCTTCAGCAGAGCTCCTTTCCCCAGGCCATCTCTGAGAAACATGCTGGCCTGAAATGGTTGGAGCAACCCAGGAGCTGGATACTGCCCTATGGTTCTCCTTTTCTGAGCTACACAACAGCCACAGGGTGACCATCCATCTCATCCAAAAGCAGGGTAAAACCAAGTGCTTCTTTGCTCAGTTACAACATGATCTGCTAGTAGGGAGGCAAAACCCCATCTTGCAGGCAGGTACTCAACAGGCTTGGGAGCCCTTTCAGCTCCCAACAACTGTGTCCTGAGGCCCTGCTCAGTCCCAGCACAATTCATGACAAGGGTTTATCTGGGACAACCAAGAGAGAACTCATGCCAACAGAAATCTGACCCAGCTCAGAAAGGAGAGGTCGCCCGTGTCTGTAACACAAGCCCCAGCACAGCCAGGGGTCTTTTCTCTGCAACCAGATCCTGTGACTGCAGCAAAAGGGGACTCTGTTAGCAGTAACCAGACTCACCACCCTCCAGCTTCCTCTTCTTTCTTTCTGATAAAAGGAATCCCTTCTCACCCTAAAGGAGCCCAGCAGTGCACAGTCCTGTTCTCAGTGCCGCAACCCCAACCATTCCCACTCAGAATGGGCTACTGCATTCAAGATAAAGGAATGTCATCACCTTCTTGTCTTCAGCTCTGTAGCTCACTTTCAGCTCCCTAAGGAATATCCTGAATTTTTCTAGAAGAGAATATGTGTTTCAGTGAGACCTCATAGCCAAAACCTGTATTTTTTGACCTAGAGGAATAGGTACTAAGTAAGAACTCTCATAGCTGTTGTACAGATCAATACTCCTCAAGAAACAAGATAATCAGACCACATTCCTCATTTAATAACACACAGTACAAGCATCAATATATTCTATTAGCTTGGTACTGCTAAAGGATGTTCCCCATCCCTTTTATTACCCTGAAAATAGCCTATAACTGTGACTGCAAATTTAAAGAGAAGGATTAGAAGTGGTGACATTGACATAGATGCTGATAGGCCAATACAGAAATTGATGGGGAAAAAAAAGAAGAGTTTAAAATTACTGCTCTATCACTCCCACAACTGGAAGTTTCCATACCTGCAAGATGAAGCATTTGAGGTCAGAAATAGCCATCTGATGAGTTTCATTTGATCCTTTTTCTTACCTGTTTGGATGGCTTCCCAGAATTTCTGTCTCATATACACTTCTTTTTTCCTCTGATAATCCCCTCAGGCTAGTCCAGAAGAGTCCATGCAGATGTCCCTTGACTGACTCTCACACACATAAAATTGACTGACTCTCACCTGTTATGTACATAGGGGTCATACACAAAAACACATTTACAACACTAACCCTTTTTGCCAAGAGCAGTGCTCCTTTCAGGATAGGACAGCACATATGCAGAGATTTGCTTTCCTTCAGCTGTGTTCAAACCTGTCGTTTGTGCCTCCCAGGCACAGATTATTCTGTGCTGCAGCCCTGTGCTTATGGTTGCCAATCCTTCTGCCAATTTTAGAGTCACCATGTTACATCAGTATGAATTAATGTTGATGGCCCAGACCTTTGCAAGTCTTAGAGCAGACGCATCTTTCCGCATGTTCGTCTTAGCCCCAGATCAAAAAGTAGTCAGAAGAAAATGCAAGCCTCATGCCTAAGCTTCAACAAATCTGCTGTCCACTCTGAAGCAAGACCCCAGCATCCTCGGAGGTCTCATCCTGACACTGAAAGCATTTAAATGCCAGGAGGGGCAGCCCACAGAGCACTGGGGGTATGTCTGGAGCACCACAGTCAGCTGCCGCTTGCTCTCTGCCTTGGCAAGACAGACCAGCACGTCCCATTGTCTGCTGGGACCACAGAAATATTCATTCTGCCACGCAGCACATCCCAACTGGATTCCAGAGCTGCTTCTCCCACTCTGTGCTGGCTTTGGAAGTTGCCAGTAAAACAGAGGAAACCTGTGCTAAAAAAATCTGGTGCCACCCAGTAAGAGAAAATTATCAATTTCCCCAAGGAAATGACTCAGAGGGGACCTGGTATTGTATAGATAATAGGGAGGAACAAATAGCAAGCCATAGTTTAGCCCATAACATCCATTCCAAGATGGACCAAGCATTTAAACTGGCTCACATCACCCCCCCTTTGGCACTTGGCAGAAAATAAGAAGCAACAGCAATAGCTCTGTGCCCATTTGAATGTAGAGCTAGATCACTATGTACTAAGGGAACTGTGCCACCCATTGCCAGTTAATCCTGCTTTAAGGACCCTGCAAGGAAGAACCCCTACGAAGTAATGAGAAACTTATACTGAACAGGAGGTTCTTTTCTAAAGGGGCAGTTATACTCTGAGGGGAAGCAGGAAAACACGCATGGGACCACTTTGTGCTGCCTGCTCAGTACTTCGAGTCCTATTTTCACGTTTTTGTAATTATCACATAATGCATAATGTCACACAAAGCGGGAGACGTCAGCACTGTGCAGAGCCAAACCGAGCAGGGGCAGGCACCGTACACTCCCTACAGGGCAGCCCAGCCCCAGGCCACCCATCCTGGCCCTGCACCCCATGTCCCCCCTGGAGGCAGCACAACCCTGCCTCGGGCAAAACTGCTCCTGCCCTCCCAACTTCGCTCATCTGCAGAGGACAAACCCCTCACGCCACTTCTAGCGGGTTTAAATGAGGTGTCCCAGCCTTAGGTGGGTCACAGCCTGCCTTGGACACTCACCAGCCCGCAGTCAGGTTTCCAAGCCAGGCACGTGTGCTCTGAGCTTTCTGAATTGAGGGAGTCCAAACACAGCCGGCCTCAAGGCGCCCCGCGGGGTCTGGCCAGCACCCTGTCCTCAGGGCACACGCGCATCCTGGCAGTACACCCACCCCCTGCTTTTATGTCTGTCTCCAGGGCCGACGCGTGCCCCTTCCCAGGACACCAGCCTTATGAAATCCCTGGGATGACAATTCTCCTTCTCGGGAATAGGGCATAAGTGAAGCTCGTCACACAAACACTTTGCAATAATTTAAATTTAAAATTAAAAAAAAGCAGCCTTCTATTTTTCCCCCTCCCTCTAGCTATCGTAAGAATGCATTACCATACAGATCAGCCAGACACATCCCTGTCTTGCTTTCCTCCCCAGTCTCAATGGCTGTGTCCTTGTGGGGGTCCAAGCTCCCACTCCTGAGGGTCTCTTCCCAGGGCACCCCTCTGGCCCTATGTTTCCCAGCCCTGCTTCCCAGTTTGGACAACTTCCTTGGTGTCCCCTTTGCTCTGCTGCAGCACAGGCCAGCAGCTCCCTTGGTGATCAGTGGTTTTCTTTGAGACAGAACAGATAACATGCGACTGGGACTTCATAAAGCCTGGGAGATTTGCTATGGGCTCATGAGAGAGGATGGAGGCTTCAACTCCATGGAGTATCTGTGATCTGGTCCTCTGATGAGGACACACTCATGCACACTGACTTTGGCTCCAGCATCCTAGCACAGGCATGTTCTTGTCTTCGGGTTCATTCACACAACACTCACAGCTATGTTTTTCCAAATTAAAAGGTCGTCCATACACTTTTCATTCTCACTTTTGATCCCCACAAGTCAACCTCTGCTCTGCTATCAGAACTACTTGATTGAAAGTCACTCTATAAAAGCAAAGCCTGAAGCAATATGCAAACAAGTTTAGCCATGACTGGCAAAAGGCCAGAAACGTTGAGAGATTTTTGTAACTCAGCCTGTTGAGAAGAATAAAAATTATCCCAAAGAGAGAGCTTCCTCCACAGCTGCAGGAAAGTACCTTTTCTTCAAACCAAAAAGGTTTTGTTCTTTTTTTCCACTGACCTGCAAGATACCAAGGCAGGGAGGATTACCGTGCCCCAGGGCTGTGCAGCAAGGACGAACAAGAGGGAGGAAAAAAAGACTCTTTTTTCCTCTCTTATAGGAAAGTATTATACAAGTAACCAGCTGCGCTGCCAGGGTTGGGGGGCTACTCCAGAGGCACTGGCACGCTCTGTTTTTACTAGACTAAATAGATTGTTGGGCTTCTCCATCCAAAGCTTCTTTACAGAAAAGCTGCACAAAGTAAATCTATGGCTTCCAAGGCCAAAGCCAACTCCCAGCTCTGAGCAGATGTCCGCGGTTGGGCTGCAAAGCCCCGGAGGAGCAGGGGGCTTGCCCTGGCCAGGTGTCCCCGTCTGCACGGCGCAGCCCCTGCAGCAGCATGGGCTGGAGGCAGCTGGTGAGGGCTGGTGGTGTCAGACAGCCCCGTGCTAATGAACTGAGAAGCACCAGAGGAAGTTCCTCGCAGCGGAGATGGGAATACAACCACCGCGCAATCAGGGGCATTTCAGTCACTCAGTGCGAAGCCAAAGAGTTGCTGCGTAACCTCGGGTAAGTGGCTTATAATTTTTAAGAGGCAGGGTTGAGCTGCACAGCAGGTCTCTGAAGAAAGCTGCTCTATTACCGGCTCCAGGAGGGAGTGTCAGGACATAGAAAGAAAATGGGATTTATTATTAGAGATATGTTAGAGAAAGAAATGGGCTTCAGCACTGCTAAGGTTGCTTCTAAGTTTGAAGCTGGAAAAAGCTCGAGGCTGAGTTAGAACACCTCCTCCTGCATTGTGTGTGAACTGGGGAAGACTGATTTAGGAACTTCTCCCTGTTCCTCAGTGCCTCCAACACAGTGATCATCGCTGCTCGCAAAGTGCTGTGCGCTACCCAGAGATGCAGCATAAACTCCAAAGCACCGGTCTCTCATTCAGGGAACCCAAGATTTCACATGATCCCAAGAGGAGAGTGAATTGTAAGGAAATCCATCCCAATGCAGATAAAACAAGAGGCCAGTTCATTCATAGGACACATACAAAGGGGCAAAGCCAGCAGTCTGCACACCAATCTCTTTCTTGCTGCTTTTAAGAAACTTGCAGCGTCAGGCAAAATTGGAGCTTTAACCCAACAGCAACGAAATCGCTTTTCACAAAAAGACCTCTGCTTGCATCTGAACTCTGCCTGCATCTGGCAGCTGAGAACACTGCCAAGGCTTTAACCCTCCGATATTAACAGAAGGAGATATTGATGAGTGTCCCTCTGGCGAAGGAAACCAAATGGTGTTTTTAACTTCAGTGGATTCTTTACAGATTTTCAATTCCTTAGCAAAGGCTGTTGCTCCAGACTGGGGTGTAATTGAGATGCGTTAGCCACTCACTCAAAAACTTTCCCAGGAACACATGTGCACACACACAGACTATGCATTCAGATATAAATACATACCGTACCTGCACATGCATTAAGCTGCTGTTCATGGGCTGTCTGGACATTTCCACTGCCAGCTCGGCTGCTCAGTCAGTTGCAGCTCTCAACGCTGGCAGCTCGACATGACAAATAAAGCAAACATAGAAAACCAGCTTATCACTGCAGGATATCTGACCACAGCCATGAAAAACAGAAGAGGGTCTTTTAAGGACCAGTCCTCATGAAAGACAAAGACATGGGGGGTTACCACCTCAAGAGGGATGGTGAACCTCTTAAAACTATCTCTACAAATGAGTGCAGTATCTTGCTGATAAGCCCATGCCACCTCTTGATTCTGTACTGTCTCCTCACTGGAACAAGCCACCACCTGTGCCCAGAACAGTACAAAATCTCCTTCCAAAATTTTTCCAACCTGCTTTATTATATTAATCTTGACTAAAGACTGGATTCTATGAGTATAGACTGATTCTTTTGATTGTGTAGCATCTATTGGGAGGAAGGAAGTATGTCCTTGAAAGGTTTCAGCTGCATAAGGACCTGAAGCTGTACCATCAATCTGAGCATACCTTAGCTCCGAAAGGCTGGGATGTTATCCAGATGCAGCTTCTGAAACTCTGATCAACAGTGGGTTTTAAAGCACTGACCTCACTGAAAAACATGACTGTTCCATGTAAGCAGGGTTTTCTTACAGACTAGAGGAGACTAGGGTCAACCATGTCAGAAACCTTCTAACATAATATTAAAAGACTAACTCAGGTCTTTCTTCTAGCCTAGGTAGTGGAAAAGGATTACATTATAGGTCTCTAGTAAGTGGTAGAGGGGTGTAAACCCACCATTTTTACTGTCATGTATCAAGGTAAGAAAAAATCATATCCCTCTCTTATGAAAAAGAGAGTGTAACACAAGGTGTGCCAAGGATTACTTCCATCTCAGAAGGAATGATCCATCAACAAATCCTAAAGCACTTTATGAGAGCTAAGCATCAACACCACACAGCATCCATCTCTCCATCTGCAGCAGGGAGAACTAATACACAGAAAAGGAAACCAAGGCACAAAAATCTTGCATTTATTGTCTGAAAACATAATCCTGTCACCAAACCAGTATGGCAACCTAATCACTTGCATGCAAGGAAGGACTCTTCAGCAAGGAAAATTATACTCTTTCCTGGAGAAAAGGGTAAAACTCATTCTTAAGGGAACCAAAGTTTTTGGACATGAAAACAAAACGTTTACAACTGACTGTTGACAAAACTTCACAAGTCTAAACAGAAAAGCTGATTAAAAGATTGTGGAAATAGTAAAACTGATAAACAGAGATAATTTTGTCAGCTTTGTACAATAATCAGTGGTCAAAATGCTAATCCAAACTTTTAAATGTTTATTTGAAACTTCCTTCAGAGGGCCTCAAAATTTTGCTATCAGTTTGAGATCATAATTTTATTTCATTTACATTGTCCTCCACACATACACCTCTTTTAATGAATTGTTATAGCTACTTTGGCTTTGGCACATGATGAAGTCTTACATGGCCAAATGTCTTCAGAAGTCTACATCCAGCTTAATTGGAAGGTGTTTTATCTGGACATTCAGCCACCAGCCCATTTGCTCTTCAAAGAGGAGAGAAACTGGAGGTCGAACTGGCTTACTCAGAGAGGAAATAGCTTATTCTGAAGCAGCCAGTGAAGTGACCACTTTGATTACCTTGATGTAAAATAACAGGATTTGGCCCAGTCATTATTTTTCCACCAACTATTTCATGGAAGCCAAGGAAAGCAGTAGTTATATCAACTTGAGACAACTATCAGGTCACCAAGCATCTTTCCCTTCCAGGTCTCCAAGGCACTGCAGGCTCAGAAGAGTCCCTGTGCAGGCAGGGTAACTGCAGGCATCTGATATGCATGTGCTGTGCTTGCCTCAGGTCAGGTATTTGCACAAGGGATGGAAGAAACTTATCTTTCAATATCAGGGGAACCAAGGAAGAGCTTGAAAACACTGCAAAAGTCATCTATGTTCAGGAGCTTTACTTCAGCTGCTAACTGCTGCTTCCCTGAACAGGGCACCTGCTCCCTATCTGTCTTCAAGTCATAGATATAGAATTTTCCAACAAAAAGCAAACTACAGCTTGCTACTCCCCCTCTAGAGCCAATATAACTTCAGAGAAATCAAGATGTTGTTTTCCTTCCTGCATTTTCCACAGGATTTCCACTCGTACCCGGGACCAAGACACCACAGCTACTCTGAATTTCACAGCAGTTGCTCACCAAGAACTCAGGTCTGCCTGCTCCAAAAACACACACCTGCATCACTCACCATAGGGCTGATTTTCCTCCACCTCAAGCATGAGGGAGCTTGTGGGACACAGCTGAACTATTCAGATCATATCTCACAGAGGGCAATAATACTTCTACCCATTAATTAGGTGCATTTGTTACTGCAGATAATGGTAAAGTGTCTAAGGTTGAGGAAATAACAAAAGAAAACCTCTGAAATGAAAAGTTGCTTGCCCAACACTCACCTTTGTAGTCTGAGCACTGCAGGTGCCGTGCCTAGCGATCTAGCAGAGATCAGATCTGCAGTGAAATTCCCCCTTCCCATACAAAAGGCAAATTTCATCATCACAGCCTAGAGGGAATAGGTCAGTCTAACTTGAACTAAGCTTCGGAAACCGAAGAAGATTGCACGGGATTAGTCAGTGGGTAACAAAAAACCCCAAAGCCACAATTACCAGGCAAGCAGCAGCCACTCTGCCCAAATTGCTCTCAGCCATCCCAGCCATTGTATTTATGGGAAACAAGGAGCAGGGAGCACCTGATCCCTCCAGCTACTCCAGAAGGCAGCTCCTGGCCAGTTCAGCCCAGGGAAAGCAATACACAGGTTTTGAGGACTGGCATCTCTTGAAAGACATGAAGCCCACAGGGTGGGCAGCGGAGCAAGGTGGGAGAGTGTCTGACATACATAGAGTTAAAAACCCTCAGTGAAGGGGAAGGGAAACCAGCCCATGTTTGTGCCTATTCCTGGATATTAAAGAGCCTTTTAGGCATCTGAGATATTAGGGATCACACTTGCTTGATGCACAAGGGATGCTTTGAAACAGCCACAGCCTTTTTATTCACATAAACTCACTCTGAGTTGCCTTTTCTTCTCTTTGGGCAGAAGTTTACACCAAGGTTTTATTTGGCTTCAGGGCAAACATGATGCTTTGCAGGAAAGTACTGTCAAACAGACCCCTCTCCCAGACGAGTAATTATGAGAACAAATAGCTCCTTCTTAACCCACAGGGGAGTCTGCCAACCCCTCTCTCTGCTATTCTCGGCTTTCCAGCTTATAAAGGGTTACCTGCATTCTAAATGAATGGCTTGTCCTTGTCTGGCTGGTCTGGAAGCTGAACAGATTTCAGCTGGCAGCAGGGCAGAGCTGCGCTGCGGATGCTCACTGCAGGTTACCCTGCAATGGTAACAGGAGACATCCTATGCCCTCCCAGACAGGACTCAGTGCACGGGGGTGTTGCAGCACTGCAGAGGAGGTTTAGGTATGTCAGGTGCTCCACAAAGACAAAAAACACATACAAGGCAACTCCTGCCCTGAAGACCCTACAGACTTAGTACAAGATAATGTTACGGGCAAAGATAAATGCACAGACACATTTTTAAGTAGTAGGATGGACATCTGGCTAGGATGCTGTGAGCTTGAGGGCCATTACAACTGTGGCTGTCACTGCACCAGACCTGGGTGCAGTGGTCAGAGCACAGTGACGTTCTGGCCACAGGAGCAGCAGGGTCCCAGGGCTTCACAGCAGTCAGAGAGCAGTTCAAGAAAGTAAGTTCCAGCTGATATCTCTAAACCCAACTCTGAACTTCAGCTTTAACTAAACAGCAATGTTTTAGATTTGCTGTGAAATCCCTTTCTTTTCAACTTATTCTTTTAAATCCACGTGGAACATCCCTATGCTTTCATTTTAACTACAGTTCTACTTCTGTCTTTGTCAAACAGGCCTGACCTTTCTCTCACTTACTTGAGGGTAGTAAGTGTTGGTCAAAATCCAGTGATTTGTGATGGCTCAGTGCCTGTTCCACAAGATGTTGGATCCTGACATTTAAGAATGAACAGAACTTATCAAAGCAAGAGGATTTCAAAGAAGGATCTATAACCAGCAGTGAGATTAGATAACCTGCTTCAGTCAAAGGAAAAGGACAGGGAGAATTGGTCCTTCATATTACAAGTTACAAGAGGACCCTTCTACCAGGCATGAATTTAGGATGTTACAATGCTTTACAAAAGGGTGGGACCCTGAATCCAAAATCTCTGCCTGCACTAAGTGTTAGTTATCAGTGGTGTCAACGAAGGGCAGTTCTTAATAAATAATGTGGAATCTGATGTCAGTAAAACTGTCAAAGCCTGACCCTTCGCTTTTATTGGCCATCAAGTGCAAAAAAGAGGTGCTGATGTTCAAAGAGGGCGTTCTAGATTCAGCAAGGAAAAGAATAAACCACACAGCAGCCATTCATTAAAGGAGTTAAAAGCCTTTCCCTGAGCTATATAACTCCACAGAGAGCAAATGGGGATAATCATGTTTTCAGAGTCATCTGATGAATTCTCTATTTTTGTATATTTTACCTTGGAATGCCCTTTTTCCCCTACAAGCAAAACTGCTTGTAGTTGTCCAGCATAAGACTGGACACAGAGAGAGGTGATGAAAAAAAAGAGAGGTCATGCCAGGGAAGCATCCCACAGTTCAGCTGTTCCTCATAACACACCTCAACTATCAGGACTTCATCTAACTGTACCTCTGTGCCCGCCTGCAGCATTCCTCACAGGAGCACCAGGATACGTGTTCCTCTTCCAGCAATGAGTCACGGTAGTTCATCTTCAAATAGCCATCAGCTTCATATGTTTTAAATGTGATGCATGTGCTGGAGGCTATTCCGAGGTTTACAGCCAGTCTTACTTGCAGAACATCTTGAGATTCTCTCTCTTCCCATGACATCTGAGATTTCTCACGGAACATCCCTGCCTGTGGCCTTCTAGTGCAGAACAGCACAAGTAGAAAAGATGTGAGCACAGACAGGCCCTTCTTCAAATCAAAGGTAGAATGGAGAGAAAAAAAGGATAAATGTGAGCAAGGGAAGTGAAGGAGAGGAGTTGTATCTTACTTTATACTCGATGGCTTGCCAAACAGCACGAACTCCTCGCAAGACATGCCTTATCCTCCTGCTCTTGATCAGAACAAATCTCATATCCAGCCTTGGAAACAGGACAGTATCCAAAAACATGAAACTGTGCTCTTGTCCTTGACATTTGCTTCCAGCAACTTACAGGCCCTGTTCCTAGAAAAAAAAAAAAAAAAGCAGAGGGGGAGGTGTGGCGGGGGGAGAACTCTCTTCTTTTTTTGCATGCAGGTAGTGTGAGAATTGGGGAAAAATCCTTCGACTTTTCAAGATGTGGTTTGCAAATCACCTCTCCATCTGAGAAGGTCTGGATGAGTAAATATTAGTAATAATCTCTCTGCCTTGGCCAGAAGAAAATGAAGAAGTGGGAGGACAAAATAAACCCTTGTGTTGAAATCATGGAATGGTTTTGCCTCTCCCTTGCAGTCCAACACATACTTCTTGGCACACACACAGCACCCAGACAAGCACCATTGCTCCTCATTTTCTTCCTGATGAGACCACCCATAGGCAGTGGAGCAGAATGGATTCAAGAGAAGGATGGAGCAGTACACTGGCCATACACCCTTGTCCTCCATCACTGGAAAGAGTTTGTCGCATGGAAAAAACAAGAATACATTCCACTGTTGCAATCAAAAAAACATTGACCTCATTGAGACCTAACATTGGTGCTATTATGATGGTGGGGTGAGAAGTGTCTATTTATCCTCCTTTCATTTCTTGTTAAAAAGCATAGCCCATGTCAGAGCCGAGGAGAGCTGCAACACAGAGGAGACATTATTCTCAGCTTTGGATTAAGATCAGTATTTTAATGAAAGCACTTATTAGCCCCAGCTGGGGCTCAATTTTCCAGTGAGTTGGGAAAAAAAATATATTGCCCTGGCCATTCTTCTCTGGGGATTGTGCAGAGACATCTGAGAGTATCAATTACTGATCATAATGCTCTATTGGAAACGAACAGCTGGGGGAAAGCCGCTGGCTGAAAAAGAACTGGATTTCTTTACATTTTAAAGTATAGTTCTTGGCTACGTGGTGTCCATTTTTTCCCCCACTCTGGGATTCCAACTGCTCTCAATGGGCTGCAGTAACCCTGCCCTTGCCGCCCTCTCATGCCAGTGCCACCTTGCCAACCATCAGAGGAGGCTCAGCTCTCTGCAGAGACCACAGTCGGCCTTGTGCTGCCTGACGGCGTGTGGAGCTGAGCACAGCTTCAGGGATCCTCCCATGGGCTGTACATATCGATCAGAGCCACCCAAACCCTCCACCTTAGGGAGAGATATGCTCCATGTACCCTGTCCCCCAAAAGCCACAGCACCAAAGGGTATCTGGGCCACTCATGCACCAATGTGGGTTACTGCCCATGGGAGATGTTTCAGTGTAATTCTGATTTCAGACCACTCACAGAGCCTCAGCTCTGAATTCATAACATCTCATACTGGCCCGGGGAAGGAGGGAGGAAGGGTTGCCCAAAAACAATCTTGTGCCACCCAGGTCTGTCACAGCCCTGCATGTCCTGTTGAGGTACCACAGTGATCCCTGCATTCCAATGGGAGAGTGCCCTGTCACCCAGGCAGGAGAAGGGAGATAAAGGGACCTCACTGCCATGTCAATATCTTGATTTTGACAAAATTGTTGTGTGGAAAGGGAAACATTATTCAGCCAGCTGAGCATCTGGGTTTCCTCCTTCCTCCTGCAATTATGAGGTAGAGGAACAACTACGTGGACACAAGGTTATTTCTGGAGAATACAGATCTTCTTTGAATGTTGGTACCACTTGGTGGCTTAGGCACCCAGGCCACATCAAGATAGGCTTGGGAAGATCTACACCTTAATGCACTGGTGAAAGGAAGGTTAGTGAGGAACGATGCGGGGGACAATCGTGCAGAGGTGTCTGCATGTCCTTAGGTGTATAGAGAGCTTTGCACTGGATGTATGGAGGAAGACAGATCCTGAGCTGGGATCTTGCAGTATGAACTAAAAGTTGATGTCATCTCAACACCTTATACAATCACTGATCAAATAATGGATGAAATCAGAGCAGAGCTGGGGGAAGCTGCTATTTCAAAGTTAAACATCAATACATGCATAAGAGGTTCATAAAGAGGGGCAGATCTCTGCCTGTCCAGCAAGCAGGGTATGGAAAGGTGTGTGAGTGATGCTACATTTTCAAAAGAACTAGCATGAAGGTAAAGTGGACAACAGCAGCAGGTGGGATGTGCACACAGCCACCAGCTTCTCCCTCATGGCCCCCAAGGGTGAAGAGGGTGGCAGCACTTTACTCCCACTCCAAGGGATCAAGCAAGGGGTGGAAGGAGAGACATCCACAGATGTGTGCCAGCAATTTCTGGACACGTTTAAAGCTGTCTTCACATGAACAGCTGCGCTGAACTGTAATGGATGGTCATTCTCAAAGGCAAACTGTAAATTTCCCAACAGAACAGGCTCTGTGTGTGTGTGTGTGTATGAACCACATGTTTCCCCAGGGCTGGGGGAGACAAAGAGGATGGGAGGGAAGCCCACTCCAGCAGTTGCCAGGTTGAAGGTTTCACATTCTTTCAGTTGTAGTGGCTGGAGATTTTTTTTCGCCACTAGAAATTTCAGATCTGGGTGGATTTTTTCAGAATATCAAATCAGTAAGATGCACTGTCTGGGAACCTGTTCTCTAAATGCCATTGGAAAACAGACTCAGATTTGAGGAGCTAATTGCCAGCTAGCCTGGGACCAGGTAGCTCAGAAGTTTCACAAGAAAGCAAAGGAAATCACAGGCATGTTGGCCTTGAGAACAGGGATACTCAAGATTTGGTTAACCTTTTTATTCCTTTCATCATTCCCACAGTCAGTTCATCCCAGCTCAGCTGGGAGCCTAATTCTTTGCAGGGAATAGAAGAGCCAAGTCTTTAAGGCCTTTCCTACCTTTTAAAAGGTAAGAAATCCTCATTGCTGGCCCAACACTATTTTCACAGCCCTGTGGTAACACAGGGACTGAAGAGGCACCTCCTCAGACCCAAAGCCCAGCCAGTGTAACATGATAAATTACATCTCCCACAAACACCCTCCAGCCAGGGACACAGCACAGTGCCCACAGCTGCTCTAATCCCAAAGGCAGATGCTAATCATCATCTCGTGGAAACAAGCAATGAGCACCTGAAAAGAAACTGAGTCCGAGCATCACACAGACCAGCCATTCAGCTCAGGCCAGTCCCATTAGATTTGGTTGAGAAAAGAATCCAACATGCAGCGTTA
>VXBJ01001595.1:401822-476827 GCA_013400055.1 Nycticryphes semicollaris | reverse complement strand
AAAAAAAAAAAAAAGGACAACAGAGAAAGGAAAAAAATAGGAAGAAAAGCTTTCCCTTCTGAATGGAGAGTTTCTGTGGCCCAGCCTCCCTCCTCGTCAGCAGACAGGGTGGAATTCCCAGGCTACGAGGGAGATCTCCTGGGGCTGATCATGTTCTTAAAGGCATGTTCCCAATCAAGAAGGCTGGGATGAGGCATAATAATTGCATAGGCTTCCTGAGAACTGGCTTCATATCCCTCAAGACTGATTTAACCTAGTTTTTCATTCTGCTTTCACATCAAAAAATAAAGATCTGTCTATATCTTGATATACTGCAAATCAGGAAATGGAGGCGTATGGTATATCTCATCCTCCCCTGCCTGGAGCTCTTTGAGGCACGCTGCCAAGGCAGAGCTGCCTTTGCTTTTGCAGACACTTCCATTGTGTCAGCAAAGCTGTGCCGATTAACGCTGGTGAGAAGCTAGTGGCCTGTTAAAGGTCTGAGAGTCAGGAGCTACCCAATCCTGTGCTGGCACAGGCTTTTATGTCCTTGAAATTCATAGATAGTAATTAGTATCATTACTAACCTACATTGCACACCTATTGGTCTGTAAAGACAAATGAGGATAGAGCACAGACTCTCGGCCATAGCTGACTATAATTATCTTTAACACAAGGATACTGGAAATTGTGCCTATGTTACTGGACACGTGCCAATCTTGTACTTGCCTTTGGAGTCTTTGGAGCACCTTGAGGCAGTCCCGAGACCCAGTAGGGCTCATGCTGGCATTTCCCTTTCCAGCCAAGCTCAGGCTGTCGACCTTCTGGCAGGCAGTCCCAAGAGGCACCGAGAGAGACCCCAGACCACTGCGTCTGCCTGATGCTGTACATGTGCTCTCTCTGCAAGTCCAGATGGGAGAAGCAGAGGTTATCAGCTCCAAGTCAGCTGGAGAACCTGCCTGCAGCAGATATCCATGCTGCTAAGGACAGTTAAATGCAGAGGGCAGGCCCACGGCTCCATCCCTGAAGTCCTGGTAAATCCCAGGGAGCACCCAGAGATAAATAACACAGTCTGGCTGCAAAGCCATGCAGCAGCATAGATGCAGGCACACCAGTCTGGTATGCTTGCAGAAACACTGGGCTTTTCTGTTCCACAAGAATGGGGTAAGCCTTTTCTGCAGGGACAGCCACCAGCCTCCACTTTGACATTAGTACAGACCATGTTGGGCTGGTGTCAGAACAAGTGAGCTGGTTGCTGTAAAGTTATCTGTAGACTGTGCCACACATGATTATAGAGAGACTGTAATAGTAATTGGCCTTCTTCATTACACGTGCTTTTAATCCTGTAATAAATGAATGCTCTACAGATCAAGACACATTGAACACTGCCAGTTCGAACTCCTGATTCCAGCTTTAAAAACTACAGATCTTTAACAGCAGAGTAAAAAGCTAGCTCTGAGGTCTGTAATAACACATACCTTATAACTGGATTGCAAACGTGCTCCTGAACACTATCCAACATCATCACAGTACAATATATTTGGTGCCTTCCATTGCTAAACTGGCTCAGCATGACAGACGTATCTGTGCGACAACTGGGCAAGTCATGCTTGATGCCACATGTTTGTGACACAACAGGGCATTTGGAAAGCCCAAAGTTCAAATNAAAAAAAAAAAAGAGGAGGAGATGAGTTAAGTCATGGGACTTTGGGTCCCTCTTTGTGCCTCTGAGCCATTCTGCATCTCCTCAGTCAAGCACAATCCCACATAAAGCTGCACCTTGTCTGGCTCAAGCAGCTGTACAAGACCTGAACTCCCCTTGGCTCCCTTAGATCCAAGGTGGGAGGAAACAATAGTCCCTGAAAACACTTGGGACCAATTCCCAGATTTCTTACCCATTCTGAGCTCAGTCCTTCCTCCCACCACAGGCAGCCGCAGCTTTACCTGAACTTATAGCACCAGTGTCCAGACTTTGACTCTTCCAGAGGTCACTGTCTCCAGCAAAAAAATCGTTTCTGAGTCCAATGACTTCACTTAATTTTGCTGGAATCATTCCCTGCTCTTTGATGCAGGGCTGCATCCCACTGCCCACAACAGCTCACGCAAAGATAGGGCAATGTACAATGCAACAGGCAGTTTCCATCAGTCTCTTAAGCAGATGTGGGTGAGGGCGGGCTTCACTACAGAAACTCTACAGGCCACATTTTTGGCAGATCATGGACTATATAAACAAACAGGCAACATGACCTGAGCTCCCATAAATTTCCTGAAAATCCTTAATGACTCTAAAGACTTAATAAAGTGTTTCACAGCAGAGGCAGCAGCCAGTAATTATGGGTTTGGAATCTGTGAAGTAGCAAGCCGAAGTCCAGCTCTGTGATTGGAAATGTGAGGAGTAATAATAGCTCTTTCAGAGCACAACACACTTCTCTTGTCATCATATACCCTGCTCTGTGAGCTGGTCTGTCCCTAGCGAAGGGTGCTGTTAGCAGAAATTTTCATCAAAGGGCAAAATACATTAAATATAGAGACAAATTCCTGTGGATGGAATTGCAAAGCATTGTGAAAGCTGTAATGTAAATTGGGAAACCATGAGTTAGCAAAAATTATAAGGGGGCAGCTACAGACTCTGAAAGCCTGTCCTAGGAGCAGGACACGCAGGAAAGGTTTGGGACCTGTCATCATGTGAAAAGGTTGTCACAGCTGTACCCTGCTCCCAGGATCCATACACTGAGGCACTAATGCCACATCTGCTTGCAGGTGGATGCTCATTAGCTGCAGCAGGATTAAGAGAGAGGAACAAGAGAGAGAGCTGGCAGCTCCTGCAGTCGTCCCTCCAAATTGAAGGGGAGACACTGTCTCTCACTGGTCATTCAGATCATCACGACTCTGGGAAAGACGCTCCCAATAAGCAGACACAGGAAAACACAGCCTCACACATTGCTTGGAAAGGCTGCCAATACTGACTTAATCATCCATCACACTGCTCTGACTGCATTTAAAACGTTTTTCATCAGCACTTTGGTCATCTTTTCACCCTTATACGTGACACTGTTCGCAAAGCCCCTCTTCAAAGCCTACTGAATAATTTCAAAAGAAAGCAACCCTGTTAGTTTTTCTTTTTGCCTGTCATTACACAAGAGTAGTGCTTGAGATCCAAGTTTCTATTTAAAAAGAGGACTAAGTTAAGCTCTTGCATGATGTCTCTAGAGATGCATCAGTCAGTGCTTTCTTACACATCCCTTGTACAGCAACAGCCATAGCTGACTATAATTATCTTATAGCTATTCATCTGCAAAAACCCTCAGAACGACATCTACCCACAAAACAGCAACCAAACTCATTTGAAACTTCTGCAGTCAGGCAGCAGAGAAGAATTTTATGTTTAATGCCTTAATCATAGAGTTGGAGGCTTTCACTGATCCATATTACTGATGGCAGCAGGAAAGCCCACACCACATACGGGTGAAGAAGAAAAGCCAAGATAAAGGGAACTTGCAAAAAACAGAACTAAAATGCTGAGTGAGCCCTCCACTGCCAGCCATTGTGTTAGACTACTTCTGGCGAGCGTCCTCTTTCATAGGGCATAGCAGAATTTGTTAGTTGTTTCTACCAATTTAGAAAAAAATTCTCTCATATGCCTACTGCTATCAGTAACGCGCTAAAGCAAGTAAACACCACATTTGTTAATGTTTCCAGAGACCTTTCCATTCTGCTGGTTCAATCTGTAGAACAAGAATGTAAATAGCTTAGATTATTTATCTCATTAAAAAAAAAAAAAAAGAAAAAAAGACACCTCTCAATTCTGCAGCTATGTAGCCTGCAATCTGTACAGACAGCCCTGGGATACTAGTGAATAATAGTGAATAATACAACCTTTAGTTCTTCTTTAGCAAAACAGATGAAGTTTTTACTTGTTCTTCTCTTACTAGTGTTTTTGGAAAATACAGAAAGGGAAAAATTGTCAGACAAAAATAGTCTATGTGTCATTTCAAACCAGTCACTGGGGACCTGGACTCAAAGCCCATTGAAGTCAGTGGAAAGATTCCTCCAGACTTCCACAGAGTTTGGCTCAAACCCACATGAATGAGCTTCTTGCAGGTGTAAGTTTACATGTTTCTTTTTAAATTGCCTGAACAAAGACTGCCCTCAAGAACCACCTTAACCACAGCTGCATTTGTCTGTAACAGGGAGCTTCCACCTTGCCTTCAGCAATGTTCCTGATCCAGGGCCAAATATCCGAGCCAGCACATCCCTCTATCTTCTTCTCCAAGCCTGTCATTTTTGTATGGACCATATTTCTAAGTGTCCAGATGCACAGATCTGGCTTGTCTCTCCCCTGTATATTTTGCCTACTTGGCTAACACCACTGCCACTCAAGCACCTGTGTAACCACCAGAGGTTACCCAGGAACTGCAGAACTAACCTCCTGCATCTCCTTGGGAGCTGGGTCTGCTCTCTGCTGCTGGTGGACAGGACACAGCAGGGAAAGAGCAGTGCTCTTTCGTTTTATCCCTATAGACAGTCCCAAGCAAACTGTTTTCTGAATTTGTCACTTCATATTCCATAATATTGAATAAGGAACTGGGGAATTTTATTCCATCTGGATGTAAAAAAGCCAATTATTTTCATTTATTAGCTTAGTGTAGTTGGAACCTAGCTCCAGGTGTAACAGGCTCATTGCCTAGTAGGCTCCACTACCTAACACAGAGATCACTAACAGCCAAGAAGTCAGATAACCTCCTGCCAGCAGTCCAGGAGTTTGGTGCAGAAGGAAGAGGTGCCCATATTAGCAGTAGTTATGCAAACCAAACAGAAAGTGAAATCAACATGAACCTTGCCTAAATAGGTCACTTATCTGCTTGGGTTTCCCCCTCCACCCCTCTGCTCCCCGAATGGTCTTTGAACATTGAAAATTCTTCAAGTCACCGAAGGGACAATTACACACTCCACTAAGCACAAAAACAAAACTTGCATAATATAGTGTTGAACTCAGAGGGTTAAAGGACGCCCCTGGGAGCAGCAACAGCGACAAATAAGCACGTTGAATGTTCCTTCACCTTTCTGATTGCTCATTAAGCTTTGGCATAGTTCCATGTATGAACTCATTGCACCAAAACAGGCTTTCTCCCCACTATTGGATTTAAATGTATAATACAAACTGGTCCTGGGGTGGGCAAGCACAGAGGATCCAAACGTGCAAAAGGTAAGGCAGGGTCTGAAACCCACTGTAATGCAGAAGGCTGTCTGTGGCTCTTCACAAGCTGAAAATGAGTACAAAACATGCCAGAGACAACACATGCAAGGATTTATTAATTTTTCCCCAAAAGAAATGGCATCCATCTCTAATGCTTGAGCACAGGAGAAGGAAAGGGAAGAGATTGGCTTTCTTGCCTGGTTCTGATGCTCCCTCCCACACCAACGCTGTGCCACCTTTCAACACTGGTCCTTGTCCCGTGCCTCAGTTTCCCCATCTACATTCTGTAGTGCTGGAAATCAAATCCATACACACATTTTTAAAGAAAGCAGTGCCGAGAAGAAAGCCAGATGAGGGAAGGAAGGAATGGAAAGGCAAATCCTACCAGAATTAGCCAGCCTTTACTTTGCTTGAGTAAGAACCAAGGGAGAGGTGGTAGTAAAAGGAAACATGAAGACTGAAAACACTAGGTTTCTAACAAGTCCACCGTGACAACTGTGCCCCTTTAATAGAGGGGACGGTTCAAATCGGCAGCCCTAAGCTTGGTCCTCCTGGGCTTTGCTCCCTGCCAACAGTATTCAATGTACTGCTTTGTCTTTCAGAAAGAACATGTAATTGCTATCGTTCATTATTTACAGATGTGCAGATATCTGAATCTACTCAACAGCCATACTGAGCTGCCGGCCAGAGCCAAGAAGTTAGGTTCACAAGAGGCTTAGGAAGACTATCCTGAGAGATGAGAATTGGGTTTCTGGTGTTCAGTTCAAGCCATTTGCCCTTGGAAAACACCTGCTGATTTCTTCCCTTGCACTCACAGGGAAGCAAAAGACAATTTCATGCTATTCCTTATCTGCCTCCTCTGTATCCTTTTGTCAGTTCCCACCAGTGGCTTCCCTATCAGGTGTCACATCTGGGAGGAATGTAAAGCTGACAGGCAGAGAGATGCCTGCCCAGCCATCTCAGATTAACCACTTTCATGCTTTTCCCTGTGTAAACATGGGTTCACTCCCTGGGTCAGTAGTAGGTAAATAACTGGAAACTCGGGAGGTTCTCCCCCAGCTTGGGGCAGTATCAATTGATATGATCCTGGCCCTGCCAAATCTAACATCAAACATGTATTGACTTTAACACTCTTGCAAAATGGTAACAACACAATGCAGTGTTGGTCCCCAGAGTGACTCCCTTCAAGACAGAGACGGGGAAGATGAAGAAACATCCATCTGTACAGGAGCCCACCAAGCACACTTGGGAGGAAGGGAGCAGGAACTCAGAAGCCCCCAGACCAGATTATAGCACAGTGAGAGGAGCTGACATGAGGTGAGCATTTCACTTTTACAATGAAAGATTAAAGTCACAACTGTGCAACACTGTTCCATCAGCACATTTTTGAGAAGAGGGTCGGGGATGCCTGTGCACAAGGACAAACAACTTCCTAATGAAGACTCGACCATTCAATTGCAAAGAAACCCTGAGCAGGTCCCCAATACCCGCCAGTGACCTGGCAAGGACCAGTCATAAGTGATAGATGGCATTTGCAAATCACTAAGGTTAAAAAATACTGATAACAGAAACCACAAGCTAAGAAATTTGGGGCATCTCCAAACTTATGTGCATTTATCACACTTGTCATAACACTTGTCAGACAAGTTGAGATTCCTGCTTTTTGTGTCAGCACCTAAAGACACAGCAGCAAAGTGACTTTCAGGGGATCTCTGAAAACAATAGGGACTTGGAAATTAAAAAAAAAATTGTCAGCTCCTGGGCTAATGCCTGAACAACTAGCCACTTTCTTAAATCACAAGACAGCTAAATTACTGGCTAGGTTACAACAGTATGAGGTAGAAGATAACAGGATTTACAGGGTTAGGTTTAACAGGATTGAAGGTTCACGGGATTTTAAAGTTAGAGTTTAAAAAAACACAGCAAAAATGGAAATTAACGGTTACAAAGAACGATCTGTATTTTTCATTTCTTTCTCTCTGAATCTGCACAGACTGTAAATCAACCCAGATCAGGAGACATCACCGGCCACTGCTGTCCTTTCCAGCCCAGAGCACTGGACTGCAGACAGGATACACAGGGAATTTGTTTTCAGGGCTCCGACACTGAGCTGTTATGTGACACCTGGAAAGTCACATCACATTTCTGCTTCTTCTCCCACCAGCTGCGGGTTTAGGTTATTATTGTTATTACTCTTATTTCTACCCCTGCATAGCCCTATAGGCACTGCCACAGGAACCCTCCTCAGATACCAAGATCTCATTTTGCAAAACACTGTGTGCACAGAATTCTGTAACAAAACCCCCAAAACCTCTTCTCCCAGGGGGAATTTATGCTCTAAACCCAACGAAAACAGGTGGAAACAGGCAGATAGGAGAATGCTGGCTCCAGGGAGGCAGGGCTGCCCGGCGCTGTGCACCAGAGTGAACACCCCTCGCTCTGGGCGCACAGAGCGTCCTGGACGAAAGGGCTGGCCTCTTTAGGAGTTACTAATCATCACCATGGTATCAGCAATACACAGTTTATATGCACAAAGCTCCTGGGATGTACACAGGGGATTAAAGCACAGGGAAACAGATCCTGAACGACCAGAAGAAAATGTTCAATTCACGCCTTTAGTCTTTTCTAACAACTGCACTTCTGCGTATTTGGGCCGCTCTCTGAATATCGCTGGTTACAAGTATTTGACACAAAGCGATGCCAGGAAGCACTTTTGCTTGGTTTTGTTTTTCTGTGGATGCAGAGCCCTGCCTAAAAAATCACCAGCTAGAAATACTGGACTGTCGTGGCTGCATGGCCTGGATTTTTCTTCCAGCACCATGAGATTTCAGACGGGTGTGCTTCTTGGTGTGCTATGCCTGGTATGTACTGGATTTGATTATAGGTTTTCTTGCACTTCTATCTTCATTAGTTCTACATCATAGAGAGTGTGGAATGCATGCATTGCCAGCCCAAGAAAATTAAGATGTGACATTGTTTTTCAAGGACATATGGTTGGGGCATATGTTTTTCCCTACTTCTCCTCTATCAATGCAAAAATCCCAAATGGAGCTATCAACAAAAGTAAAGAAGAACTGTGCTGACCCAGTTTAAGGGTTGGGGTTTTTTTCCTTTCATTCTTTTGCTTCTAAAGGCCAGAGACAGAACAGAGGCCACAAGCAGATCTGCCAAAACACATGTGCGCATGTTGGACGTTTTTGTCTTAAGACTCTATGAAGTGCTAAAATATTAAATATGTCAAGCAGAAAGGTTTCCTCTGGCCTTCAGAGGAGTTCTGCAAATGGAAATAAAAATGTAAAAGAAGAATGCTGAATAATCAAATGTGGTTTCTTTTTTTAAATGTAGCTAGTAAAAGCTGAGTGTTAGTGAATTGATGCTGAGTCCTGGAGACTCCACGCTTAAGAGCAGAGACAGCCCTGGGCAGAGGCAGGACAATGCTCTTCAGCCCTCTTCCTTTCCTTCCCTTCCCTCAGAGGGATCATTTCTAGGGGTAAGAAACAAATAGGGTCTCACTAGCAAATATCCCAAATTCTGAGCTTCAGGACCAGACATATTTAGATCAGAGGTATCATTGCCCCATCCAATCCAGGCTCTGAAACTGAGCATTTTCAGTCCCTCTGTCCCACTCAGGGTTGTTCAGAACCAGTCTTTGGATTCAGGGCTGTTTCCCAGTCCTGACAGTCTGCTCAGATCTTGATTTCTCCAGCAGGACTGCCAGCAAGGAGAGGATGCAGAGAAGAGGATATTTGAAAAAGCAAACGCTTGCCTTAGATGAACTCAGCAGTGACCCCCGAATTCAAGCCTCAAAGGTCAGTAAACAGCCACTGAATAGCAGTGACAAACACTGCTGACAAGTTCGAGGACAAGCTGGGACATAAAGTCCACTCTCACTCCCCAGGCCTGCTGTATTACTTATCATCACTGCTATTATTTAGCCCTTTGGACCACGTTTCACCCCTCCATCATGTGGTACCAGAGACAGGGCGCCCTAAGACAGCGAAGGTCTGGGATTGTAACAGAGTCCCTTAGCTGTGTTGGTGGCACTTTTTTTTTTTTTTTTAATTATTATTATTATTTTTGTCTGTGAAAGGCACTGAAGTAAATACCAAGTAATTATGGTGTTCTGAAGTGACCTTATGGAGCATGTGCTCGAGTCCGTGGACCTCGGCCAAAGCTACTATTGTGGATTTCATGCCAAGGCTTGGGAGAACCCTGGCTCCCTCCCATTGTTTTCTTTGGCCGGGCTCTATGGATTCTCAGCCTGGCAAGAAAGCCCCATTTTAAAAGTACTGGCAAACATTGTGCAGTTTGTCACACCACGGCTTATGATTTAGGACCTTGATTTAGGCTCAACACTGGGCTCTTTTGTTTAGCTGTGTTGGTACATCATTTGCAACTTTGTATGAGTTAATAAACGTCAGTCGGCGAAGAGCGTGGCATGTCCAGTATTGCAGGGAGGATTTTCCTTTGAATATACAATCCGTAGTGGGAATGACTGAAGGAAATTGAGACAGCTCTGTCCGTCAGCCAGAGGGGGGGCTTAAGCTCGTGTAAACAAGGCTTTCTCATACAATGGATGCTTCAGTGATAAAACGACCTCGCTGCATACCTGGGAAAACCCGGAGCTGGACGATAAGTATTTGCACTTCTCCTTTTTGTTTAATAGAAACTCTTTTTGTTTATGATGCAACCTCAGAAATACAGGTGAAATTCGAGGGGATTAAATAAGGAAAGAAAAAAAATAATAATACCCAAACGAAAAACCACCTCTCTGGCTCCACAGATCCATCTTACAGTTCCCTCAGGCTTTGCTAGTACATAGTTATAAGCAAAAAATGACTCTGCAAAAAACAGCCTTTTGGTAAAAACCAGCTCTTGCGCACTCTGTGTATTTTGGAAGCCATATTCGATCATTTTACTGGCTAAGGATAGCAAAAACCAGACGCTGAGATTCAGACTTCTCCAAATCCTCTGTCCATGGGGAGGAGGGGGAGGCTGAATATTTAAAATCAAACTAGTATGAAGGAGAAAAGTTGTCTTTTAGAAATAGAGTCAAATAGCTCAAAACCTCTGTACCTTTGTGACTGGCACTGCTGAAACTCAAAAACAGCCTTCTGTGCTGCTTATTGATTAGGAATTAATAAGCCAGCCAGCTTCTCCCTGAAATAGACTGTCGCCTTTTTTTTTCTATCAAACAAATAGAGAAATAGAATACAATTATTAAATTGTGAATACAAATGCAAATAAACTAGTAGAGCAGCTAATCTGTGAATATACTGGATCAAATTACCAGTGACTGAGTTGGCCAATAGCACAGCAGAGGTGAAGTTTAGACTAGGGTTAGTTCCTACTAATATTGAGCCTAGAAAATCCAGGATGTGGTGAGTGCTGCCTTTGGCCCCTGCAGGCATTACAGATTCCTCCAGGGTCCAAACAGACATGGAAACGTTTCATTTCCTCCATCTTTAAGCCCAGTGTATCTACCTTTGCTATACAAGGCTTGGTAATGCCTGCTTTCTCCCTGGAGAGCGTGGTTGGCTGTATTGTACAGTCTCTGTGATCTGAGAGAGGGCTGCTCAGAATATGGGCTAGGCTGAGTGGTGCCACTCCAACACATACACCTATACAAAAGGCTAGCAATTCCAACTCTTACTGTCTTTTTAACACCTCAAAAGTATAACTGAAAAATATCAGAGGGAGCTGCCTGCCAGTGTACTTTCTATGTTGATAAAATAGGGGGAAAAGAGAGTAACATTACTTCATAACAAACACGAGACAAGCGATAGAACGAGAAGGAATGGCTTCAAGCTACGACCGGGTAGGTTTAGAATGAACATTAGGAAAGAATTTTTCAGAGAAAGGATGGTCAGACACTGGAATAGGCTGCCCAGGGAGGTGGTTGAGGACCCATCCCTGAATATATTTAAGAGCCATTTAGATGTGGCGTTGGGAGATTTGGTATAGGGGGGAATTTGTAGAGTAGGGCTGATGGCTGGACTCGATGATCCCAAGGGTCTCTTCCAACCTGAATGATTCTATGATTCTATGATTCTATGACATGACCCACTCTCTGAAATCTTATGGCATCAAAGTTGGGTGATGTCACCACCAGTCTGTATCTCACACCAACAGGTTTCTCTGGGCTTCTGGCTGATCAGTTTGACACAGCACAGTCACAGTTTTCTCCTTTTAAACACCTTTTCTGGGAAAGCACAGAATTCATCCTTGCTTTGTGGTATAATATGGGAAATACAGAAGTATAACCGTATTCTGCTGATACGTGACTGTGGTTATAACTCCATCTTGTTCCAGCCTCTGGCACTTCCCCAGAGCTTTTCTAACCAAACCCAGGTTAGCAAAAGCCGACTCTGATCAACACACAGCAAACAGGACCCCTGAAAAGCTTGGAAAGTCCCTCTCTTTACGTTGGTGGGTCTTTCCCAGTAAGTCAGAACAGCCACAAGCAATGCAAGGTCCAAAAAGCACGGGGTGAAACAGCGCCAACTGCATGAAAGGCATCTCAGCACCCGTCTCCGGTGGGCTATGAAGGGCTCCCACATTGCTCAGCCTTGACGTATTCATGAACATAACTTATGACCTGATGAGCTGCTGCGGTTTCTCGCTTTCCGTCTCAAAAATTCTCACGGTTTTTCTTAAAATACTCTCTGAGGCTCCTTTGCAAGCAACTGGAAGTTGATAAAACAACCACTCTTGGTTTAACAGTGTAAAGGGTCAACCTCCAGTCACAGGACCCAATGTCAGGCCCGTGCTACAGTTCATTGGTACAAATCCCATTTAAGCTAAAGAAAACTAAAATGTGTGTACACTCAAGCCCACTCTTATGTCTATGTACACTTCACACCTGCCTCTGTGATTTCTGGTCCCAAGTTCACACCCAAACAGGAAAGGGACTATTTTTTGCTTCAGGTGTGACTGAAATCTCACTCAACTCACCATGCTCATGAGAATTCCACGCTGGATCTGCCTGAACAGCTGACCTGACTTCAGTCTTGCCATATGAGGCCAAATCCTAACAGAAACCACCTGTGGTATTTCAATAATATTAAATCCAAGCTGAATTCAGGCTTGTACCTGACTCACATCCAGCATCAATTTCCTTGGCCCACTTCTAGTCTCTTGCTGTCAGCACTCCAGGACTGAGAGTCATGGAAGAATAAGCTGCATTCTGTTAAACCTCATGGCCAACGCTGCCAGCTGAAGTGTTATCCCTGCAATCCATACTGGGGATGGTGATGGGGTATGAAACAGAACAGTTTGTTTTCCAGATCTGATGCAAGGTTTCAGTTATTCAGCTTGCAGCTTTGACTACAAGGGGGGTTAGCCAGCTCTGACAACATATGGATGTGGTTCATGGTACTAGCTGTTTCCTATAGGTTCTGGAAAGGTCTGAGGCATGCCTCTGTCTTACTGCAGTGCTTGGAATTGGCTGTGATGCACTGGAGGAGGAATTCCTGAGAAAGGCCAGGGCCTTTCCAAGGATGGTCCCAGTCCTGGCACTCACTCCCTTTGTAGTACACCAGCTTGAGAGTGCAATATTGGAAGGTTTGCTCGCTTAGCCGGCATCTGGCTGGCTGCAAGACATATCAGTGTTTGCTACAGGCCAAGTAGGAAAGCTCATTTATTGTGTTATCTCTTTTGGCCATATTTATATAACTATTTCTAAATCTCTCAATTGCTCTTTACTGGGCAGCAACAGACCTTGAGCTATATTAGTATGTCAAATGTATGCACCACATACATCTGCAGAGGAGAAACTGTATGAATGGAAGACATGCAAGGTCATTCCACCCACAGTATATAACTGAATCCCCATCAGGCCATACCTATTATGGAATTTAAGCAGTAAACAGCCCACTGATTTGCTGGTTTAAATACATCATTTTTCAGCCCCATCTTCTGTAGACCCTGCAGAAGCTTGCAGATTTGTCCTTGAGGCAAAACGACATCTAAGATACTTTTGCATCTCTAGCCTTCTGTTCTCCTTTCCATGCTGCCTCTCCTGTGAACCTGAACTGTTGGCAGAGGCCATGCCCACACAGCAGGGCAGGCACAGCTCTCTCATGCACCCCACAGGTGGAGATTCCAGCTGCCCACACATCCTCCCCAGATATAAACATAAAACTTCTCTCCATGGCCTTGTTTCTCTTAGAAAGACACCCAAACTCACAAGCAGGGGAGGATCTGGGATAAGTTCAAACAGCTTCTCCTGGTTGCAATACCAGAGAATTAGGGATACAAGGTGCCTCCACTCACAGCACGGATCCAGGCTGTAGCTTCAGAAATTGCTCTTCCACTTTTCAACACCACAGCACAAGAACAGAAGAAGGTCTCCAGCAAAGACAGCCGATATCACTGTTTCCTCAACAGGAGGACAAACCTCCTAGCATGTAGGCCAGGAACCAGCAGCAGGTTCTGGCCCTATTGTTGCCAAGACCATGAGGGAAAGGTGATGTTCAAAACCAGGAAATGATAATTTGGATGTTTGGTGCAGGTTCAACTAGGTGGACCTGCTTTGGCAGGGGGGTTGGACTAGATGATCTCCAGAGGTCCCTTCCAATCCCCTTCAATTCTGTGATCTCACCAACTTAGGTATAAGCAAGCAGAAATGCAAACAACATTAGCTAGAATCGTTTATGATAGGAACAGTGACCTGGCATCTACCACTTCATCACCAATTTCTGTTAGGAGAGCTATCATTGTCTCTATATGCCACCATGACAGAGGAAGTTGCTCCAACTACTTGTATATATGTGCCAAAAAATGTAACTGAAGTTATGCTCACATGTACCAAAACGAGGAAGGGCCATGAGAGGTTCTGAGGACAGGACAGCAACTTCATCCTTGTACAGAAAAGATTCACTGAAATGAAGATAACAAGAGCAAGAAGATGAATAGAAGATCAAAGGAGAACATACTGCCTTTTTCCCTCAAGGGCCTAATACCGCAACCATTAAATCAATGTCAAAACTCCCACTGCATTTAGAAAAGAATTTAAATATATTTGGAAAAAAATATATTTTGTACAAACTGTCATTTGTGTCGAAAGAATGTTTGGACAAGAAAATAGTAACTATTATTATTGGCATTATCACAGAAATAAGGCCCCAGTTGTCCTTTCTTAGAAGAGTTAAATTTCTCCTATTATGAAACAGGAAAATAATCTCTGTAAGAAAAAATTTTCCAGCCAATGCCTATCCAAAACTCCAGGTCACCAGCAAATATATCCAAATACACAATAAGGTCACACAAAGAAATACAGAGAACAGCCCTCTTTGTCTAGAATATTAAGTACTGGAACAAATAACAGCAACATCCTTACGAGTTGTTCACATTTTTCCCAGCATGGCTCTTCCATGCTGAAGGTTGCGCTGGTTGGGTTTTTTTCTATCACACTGTATGGATTTTTCTCTCTCTTCATCCAACTCCCACTCCATTCTAAGTAAAGCAAGTAGCATGTCTTCTTCTGGAGTCACCTACTAGACTACAGATCTCTGGAACTTTCTGGCCCAACTAGAAGCCTTTTGTGTGTTTGTTCATTTTGTAAATGAAAGAAAACACTTAACAAGTAACTCTTTCTTTCCTGTCCTCCTCTGTTGTCTGTTTCCTACAACCTTCAAGCTACCCAATCCCTTCTCCTTACTGCTGTCATCTTCTCTGCTGTTCCTTAGTCCTTTTGCCCTTGCATTATTATTTTTTATTTTTTTTTGTGCCAGAAGTGGCTGGGCTTTCTCTAACTCTAAGCCTTATCAAGGAAGCCAACAGCTGACACAGGTCTGACCACAAGTCTGTCATACCAGCCTTTAGAGGGGAAAGTACAGGTTTGATCAGTTCAGAGATCTGAGCTCCCTCACTCACCATTCTAGTCAAAACCAGAACTTATGCATCTAAGTTATAGCTCACACAGTTCTTACAGGTATAGTATAAACATATCCCAATGGTTACCTTGAACACTCCACTATCTTTCAGATCTTTCTCAGCACATTTCTTACCCCAAGACTTTCTACAATAACTACTACAAATTCTTACTCAGCCCTAATCTTATGCTTCTCCTTATACTATATAATTATTTCTCGTACTGAAGTACTAGCTTGATGTTTTTTGGTTTTGGGTTTTTTTTTAATAAATCCCATTCAGATTTGGTACATGTGGGCCCAATTCAGGAGAGTGAAATTTCAGCCACTAACACAAGTTTGAGGTAAGTTGCATCCTCCCCCAGGGATGAACTTTTTGGAGATATGCACACATAGAAGAGAAAGATTTAAAAATTTAAAACCATGTTGAGCGAGTAATGCATAAATAGTATATCCAGGGTGGGAGACCTTACAGATGAGGGTAGCCATCAATATTGCAAGCCTTCTTTTAGCAATAGCAATTTTAGCCAGAGGGTTCCTAATAATTTCATAAGCTTTTAANAAAAAGTTTGTGTGCTCAGAATGTCTTAGTTGTACTTCTCTAATCCTTCCATAAGTGGCATAAAGGAGAGTCAGAACCTATTGAACCAAGGTCTGTTTGCTCAGTCCAAATATTATTAATGATGTGAGCTCCAAAGAATTTCTTCTTTTCTCTCATCTCTTACTTTCTGTATTTTGGACAACTTTTCAACAAAAAGATCAAGCACTATCTCCTTTCAAAGTGCCTCTAATTGGGTTATTACTGGGAGCATAAAATACACACATTTATTGTTATTGAACCTACTGCAACCTGAGGCTAGCCAATGCTCAGAGTTCAATTCCACTGGCAGGAGAGCTCTATTTTGCCCTGTTCAAACCTTTTTTATGTAAAGGACTACGACGCCTCCAGTGTCCATCGCAATGGAGTTACATGACTGACCCCTTCCTGAACAAACTTTGCAAACCACGAGCACCCACATCTGAGCAGCAAGCAAGATTAAATACAGTTGTTTGCAGATCTTTTTTCTGCAGAATTTCTCAAAGTTCTTGTCCAAAAAATCTCCCTCCCATCCCACAGACATCCTGTGCTGGGTCAATAGCTTACCGCCCGGCCATATCTCGATTCACGCCAGGGACAGAGGGAACTTTTTGTTCCATCAGCAGCTCCTGTAAGCCAGAGCTCCTATTGCTGCTGTGGCTCCACAGCAGGGGCACAAGCAGCCCCATAAAGCCCTGCCCAAACCAGCCATTTCTGGGGATCATCCCTCTAAATCTGAACTGCTCTCTATAGCCTTCATTTATGTGTCTCAGTCAGGTGAGAGTATCCCAGCCCTTTGTACCAGGATAGCAAAGTGCTCTTCTCAGAGCTGCCCAGCATTAGTTCACAATGGTGAGGGTCTCTGCCACTGCCTGGGAAGAGGTTTGGAGATGGAACTGGGTAAAATCCTTTGGTTGAAGAAAAACAAAACAGGCTCTGATAGGTTGGCTGGATGTATACTGATTCTAGCGAGTTGTTTCCATTGAAAAACGAATCCCAAAGGGAGGAATAATAAAAAAAAATCAAAACAATTTTCTGAATTTTTAAAATTACTTCATTATACTTTTGAAACACTCTAAAGTTTGAACAAAGTACAACATCTGGGTTAAACAACATCTTTTGTTTGACCTGAAGTGAAGTCATTTTAATTCTGCAGTAAATTTATGGGGTTTTTTTATCCTGCCTGCTTACCTCAAAATCAAGACCTTTTTATTCTGAATTTTTAGATCACTGAGCAAAATCTGAAGTATTTATCAGTAGCACAAATTTATTTGTGAATTATCCAAGATTCTTGCAGGAAAGACTTTCTCAACTATTTCAACATTTTCTTTTCACCTCAACTCTCTGTACTCAAAGGAAGGTAAAGTTGGGATTTACAGTTCATTCATGTCCCCAGCTGTGAAAGCAACTATTCTCAGGTTATTTCTTCCTATTGTATAGTCACCATCAACTCAAATTGTACTGTCTACTTCTTCTTGGGCTTAGCTTCAAGACTAATATTAAACAGTGTTGCTGCATAATTCTGTGGCTGTTTGCTTAGTCATAACGCAGGCTAATAGGTCAACCTTGGCTTTTGGTAAGTCATAAAATGGAAAAAACTGAGTTATAGGAACTTTAGAATTCTTACTAGACATCATGCTGTAATTCTTGTTCCTGAGTCATGCTGCAAAAGCTTTTTATAATATCTTGCATTTACTGTCAGAGCAAATGATTGCAGTTCTGTGCTCTTTTTTCCCCAGCCATCCAAAAAGGTATTTGAGATTCTCTGCGCAGCAAGGGATGGATGAGCTGCAGGGAACAGTCTCACAGGCAGCACGTGCTGGGGCTGCAAATCCCAAAGTGCAGGAGTACTATTTGCATCAATGTATGCTGTGTCCAAAGCAGGAATGACATTACGTGCTTCATCTACTGTGGATGTAGGAATAGATTTTTGTTACCTTTTAGGTTACATGTAAAATTGACCTCAGTGATACGATTCAAAAAGCATCCACAGAGCTTTCATGTTCACAGCACAGTCTGCCAAGGACAAGCAAGGACCCCCTGTTGTAGATGAGCAAGGAACATCTTTCCCTAGAGAAGACCTGTCAAAGCAGTACAGATACATCCAAAATATATCATACAGTTACTATTAAAGTTGTTGTTTTTTAAATGTGACCCAGCATACAAATAGAAGTAGTTGCTGTCGCATGGCATCTGGCTGGTGCTAAAATGATCCAGTGGTGCCAACGCTGACCTGACAGCAGAAATGCCCACCGGTTTGCAGTGTAGATTGTCCACACAGGAACTCAAAGCACACTGCACATACATCTTTCTATAGCATGCAAGGCAAAAAAGCACCATGAACTTTTCTGATTCATTTAATGTTCAGGCACTTGAAATAGACACAAGAACTCACAACTCCTGGTCCTTTACAATAGCCACAAGAACATCTGTCCCAGACACTGCACCTTACCAGACCCTTCTACACCAGAAATCTCATACAGAAACTGAATAGCACCTTCCCATAGCTTTCCAAAACCAATTAGGTGTAAGTCTTAATCATCAGGAGCAGAGGACTGATCTTTTATTGAGTTATTTTCTATCCCCTTTCAATATGAATTGAGAAGATGAATTATTTTCAAGGAGAATATAAAATGACTTAGCAGAAAGCCAGACCCTTACTTGCTAGCAAGGCTGGTGAAACACATCCTGTTGCTTTGGAAGGCATCAGCATGATGCTGCTCATTCAGTCTTTTCCTGGTGACCACTCTGGAAATGAAAGAGTCACAAAAAGGCAGAGGGATTCACTACTCCCTGTGGTGCATATCACACAACAAATTGGCAAACACCTGTCCCAAGGAGTAGGAATCAAAGCAGTGTCTTGCAGAGAGGGATGATCCAATGCTGCACATACTGAGCGCTATCCAAATTCCAGGCATGTCCGTGCTCCTGTTATCCTGCTGTTCATGAACATTCACTCTAACGGGTGTTTCACAGGGTAATTACCATCCTTCTTACCAGAAACTTGATCTGCAGGTCAGGAAGGAAGCTGACAGTTGAAATTCCCCATTATTCAGTATTTCCTATTTTCCCACTTTAAAAAACCATCAGTCATCTTATCACGGAGCAGAAACAATGACTAGCAAATTTTCAAGAGGAAAAGTCATGAACAATTCCAGGACTGAAATCTGTTCATATCAACCATCTGTCTAATAACAGCTCCATGATACTCAGAGGGAAACCACGTAAAATCTGTGTCCCTATTTTGGCACCTCAGTAACACAGCTTTGCTTTTCAGAAGCACTCAATATCCAACAGCCATCATGGAAGTCAACATGGGCAGGAGACAGCAACACTCGTGTGGACAGATAATGAGCGTAGGAAAGAGGTGACCTTAGCTATATATGCCTTCACCAAAGTGAACAGTGATTTGCTCCCTCACATCCACACCACAGGAGAGGCAGAGCCTGCGGGAGGAAAGCAGCAAGGATGCAGCATCCTAAAAAAATCCCTCAAGATTACAAGGCATATTCCTGGGGGTAAAGGTGGATGCAGAGACCTAAGGTGTGCAGAAAACTTCCTCATTTCCCCGCAGCTGGGGTTTATTATTAGCTTTGTATATCTCTATTGCTCTAAATCTTACATTTAACAGACATATTTCTAGTAACCATTTCTAAATTAATACTATTTAAATGCTGAATACGGGCAGCCTGCAGCTATGTGTGCTGCAGAATCAGATCATGCAAGCCTGACTCATAGCAATAACGGCTTCAATATCAGCTTCTTAATTATGATGGAAATTACTGGAGCAAATTACCATAAACGTTTAGGAACATTCAGTCCATTCTGACCCTTCCGGGTCTGTTGCAATATGTATTTGCTTTTTCTTCATAAATGTTAAAACGCCTTCCTTTTTTTACCAGCCTTCTCCTCCTCTTGGGAACATGGAAAGAAACTTCTTTTCACCATGGCAAGGTACCAAGAGGACAGGTGGCTTCACGCGTAAACAATGATAATTGGGAAAGAGGTGATAGAAATTCCACCCTGCACATGTCCAAGTCTACCACACTAGTTCTCCACAGCGTATAAGGCTGCTTGAAGCAGAAAGGGGTTACCCACTCCACTAAATCCTAACTCAAAATCATTAACAGGTCTTCGACCCACCTGTGGACAGTCATCCACTCCAATTTCAGAGCAATTACTCCACAAATCCCGGATCACATACTCACACTTAAAGGAAAAAAGCAAGAACAACACTAGCTGAAGAAACCAATCACTTGCAGCAATGTGGCATTTGCAGCCTGACCAAGGGAGGCAAAGACTGCTTCCAATGCATTAACCTGCAACAGATAACTTCTAGGGACAATAATAATATGCATAATGCATAGCGATTCTCTGTGAAAGAACTAAAGCTCTATCAGTTTAACATGATGTCTTTGTTTCTGCAAATGTAGTTGTTAAAGAAGCTTGAGTGTGGAAAATTACCATTTTGCCGCTTTCGGAGAACTAATGTTGCAATATAAGTCAGAACAAATTCAAGGCATTAGTCCTTTTTCTGTATGGAATTCCTTCAGGTTGGATTAACCAAGATTTACTCGGTTTGCGTATGTTCTGTCTGCTCGTGTTGTCTTTGTACAAGTTCCAGTGAGCTCCACTGGAATTAATGCACTGATAGGGTCATGCCAGGGGAGCCCCATCTGAGATGAACCAGATTTCCACTGGCACTTACTGGATCTTAATAGTGTATTTGAACTTGCACGTACTTACATATATAGGCTGTAGAGAGGGAGGCTGTAGGACCAGCAAACTGGCCGCCAGCTTCTCACGTGAACTTGTATGGCGTGATCAGTCACCATGGCTTTTTTTGTCCCAGAAACAAGCACTTCCCCCCTATGTTCTCATACCTCTGTGGATTCGGAACAGAGTGTTCCTTCCCATGCTCCGACCAGGAGGATGATGAGGGGCTGGCCCCGAGGGGTGATAATGAAAATGCCTTGGTAATGAACCCATCTGGTGATGTCCTCATTGGCCTGGCTTTCAGTGCCAAGAAACTCAGCAGGGGTCACCCAGTCTTTAGAGCAAACATATGTACAATACGTACGGATTTTACTTTCCCTGCGATTTCCACCCCACCCCCCACTGTTAATGTTTTAAATACTTTCCCTGAAAATACTTCTCTGCAGGAACGGCTGCTAAGCAGATCTCCAACTTCACTGCTATGCAATCTACTGGCCTGACCTTTTCAAGGGAGGAGTGTCCCAAATGAAGCCAAGCACTTGGCCTGACAGGGCCCACACTTTCAAACCAACACAAGTTAATGGATATAAAGGCAACCAATTGCTAATCCATGAAAACCAGGATCTGTTTTCTGGCACTAGGGCTGAGAGACACAGCACCACCCATGTCCACAGATTTAAATATTCTTCCTTACCAAAAGAGCACATCTTGGCAATCCTGCCTATTGAAAACAGTCTTTGTCCATGATATCTCCAGACATGGCTAGCCATCATCTAGCAGAGCAATAACTGGCCTAGGCCAGAAGCTTGCCACCAGGGTGCTAACTCTAAAACAGTCAGTTGTGTGGCAGCCCTCAAACTGGTGCCCCGTTTAGCTCACTAGCACAGAAGTAGCCTAGGACGTCAGTTAGCCTGGCTGTCTCCTTCAGGACAAGCTCCTGGCAAGCAGAGTCCGGAAATAAGGCACCAACACCTTCATCTCCACCCAAACTCTACAGCACAGGTCCACCATCCTCCACAGACAAAGCATTGGCTTTTGTCACCTCCTAACAGACATAACCACAACTTGCAAGCCAAGAGAAAAGAGCCCACTACCACCGGTGCCAGGAGAAAGACACTGAACCAAGCCTACTGCTGGAAGATTTTAAGGAAATGTCCAGCAAATAAAATTAGTGGGACAAGCAGCACCTTCGGCCCCACTGTCCAGGAGGTCTCCCATAGCTCAAAAGTGCCCTCCTCTGGCTGATTTTGACAGACTCATCTATAACTGTTAGGATAACACTTTCTGTAGGAAGGAATCATTAAAAATCGGTTACAAAGTGATCACTGAAGAGCAAATTATCCTACACGAGGAGGTTTTTCCAAATGGCACAAGAGATGGGCCAGCTGCACCATGGCTCCCATCACAGTGTGCAGGAAGGTGCTCAGACCTGCAGGGAACAGCTACCTTGTGATGAAGCCCTCAGCCAGGGCTTTCAGATCAGGTCACCTTGTCGTTTACAGCTCTAAACGTAGGTATTGAAAAACCTTACTCTTCAGAACTGAGTTCTGAGTTACGGAACACAAGTTTTCTGGCTCACAAATTTCCATACTGCTAAGTCATCTTTGGACTTTTGTCTCCAAGCAGTTGCCTGACTTATCCCAGATGACTATTTTAGGAGAAGGCAAATCATGCCCTAGAAATGCCTGCTTTCCCTTTGGTGACTTTAACGGCAGTCTAGACAGTGAGCACAGATGGAGATCTCTGTATTTGGTCAGGTGAATCACACCCCAACAGACTCTGAGTTTCAAAACTTTGCCCTTCATCCAAGCTTAAAAGTTGCTTTAGTGGCTAAAGGTGTTTGTGATAGAAACTGTTCACAGATATCTTAGGAATCTACGACTTACCCATCTGTCACTGCATGCATATTCCACCTAGGTAAGTCAGAGCATTTTTTCTTTCTTTTCATTTTAATGTTATGGGGAAGTTCCCTACTTTCCTTAGAAGACAACTCCACAGACTAGTAAGACTTGGATTTATTCTCTCTCATCCTCCCTTATGGTATATCTTGGGTATTTCCTACAGATTATGTGTTTGCATTTAAGGATATTTGGTATATAATCAACATTTATACTTACATATCTTATTCGATTTTTATTTAAATAAATGTATTTGTTTACAAAATCAGCCTAGAATTTCATTACTCAGCTCAGTCTTGTGCCATGTTTTTCAGCTGAGCCTCTTGGATTAGCTAGTGTCAGTAAAGTGCTGACTAGAGCTACAACTTTGGAGCCACTCTTTATGTATTTAAGAATGTTCACAATGGTTTAAGGAAATACGAATAAAAGCACAATTTTGTAAATCGATGGAAGTATATGTGCAAGCAAACCTTAGGCAGCTCTTAATGGGCTTCTTTACACGTCATTAACCTGATCTGCATGATACCTAGACAAAGACATCATTAATTCTTTTGTACCAAAACAGCAGTCAATGAAAAAGGACGTACTTTCAGAAACCAACCAATGAAAGAAAACGGACAATAACATTGAGACTTCTGTAGTAAGGTGAGGTTCATGGGGTAGAGGTTCATTATGGAAAGACCTAAAATGCTCTTACCAGGTTTCTAGGACAGTATTATGATTTCATAGGACACCTATGTTGCAATATAAGAGTAGGGGTAATGCCACTTTTTTTTTTTTTCCATGGTGTATTTTTGTCAGCATGAGTTAAGGTTGTGTTGTGCAAGACTCTCCTGTATGTAGCCACATGTCCCTCATCACATGTTTGGGATTGTCCCTCTTAAGGTCCCCTCCAATTTGACAACACCACCCATATCACTATTATCCTGACTAAAAAGACCTTCCAAAATACCTTGGTTGCAGATATTTTTTTCCTCCTGATAATTTCCCTCTCCACATGGCAGGGAGTAGTCCTGTTTTCGGTTGGTAGGTCTGTCTGGCATGACATGAAAACCACCTAAGGCGTTTGCTTCAATTCCCAGCAGTCAGGACAGAGTGTATTTGAACTTCTTGGAATATGCCAGACTTTGGGGTTTCTTGCATGTAATCATAAGTGAGCTTCCTTGCTTTGATTTCTGCATCAAGTCGTGGGTGACAGAAACACTCTCCATTTTTCACTTACGTAGGTAGCTCCACACTTAGATATAATTGCATGTCTATTTGGTCAACCCAGACAGCCACTTTGTGCTGTTAACATCTCTGCCCACACCCATCCTCATAAGTTTGTGACTTGGCTTGGACTTTTCTAAACAGACCATTAAGGATTTATTAAATCTAGTCTCTCAATAAAAAGGATATGTATGGTAGTATAAAAATCAACTGCCTGGCTTCGATTTTTTTTTTTCCAGTTTGGTGATATTAGAGCTACATCAGCCAGTCCACTCCCCTTAAAGTCCGAAGGCTGTCTGGGTGTAACTGATGCTACAGCTTGGCACAGGGTGTCTGTTACCACTGGCTACTGCAGAGGAGGATGTAAGCCAGTTCTGGTCTAGAAACTTCAAGTCTTCTTGCCTTACCATTAACACTGGAAGCTTTATTATTATTATAAAACATTTATAATGCAGCCCTGCCAAAGAGCCAAGAGCAGGGTTCTTTGGGCACTATACCTTCTCAAGTAGGTAGAGAGTCACTTGTAATATTTAAAAAAAAAAAAAAGAAAGAAAGAAAAAATCCACCACCCACCTAACAAACAAACCACAGAGTAACACGGCAGGAGAAGGGGTGTTCTGAGTATAATTCTGAGATTATGTGAACTATCTGTGAACTCCTGTTCCCCTCAATGTCTCTCCAATAGCTTCTATGGGAGATATCTCCATCTGTACTTCTGACAGTCTATAACGGGTGATAATAATTAAAGCTCATCTTAAATAGAAAATAAGAGTATATTTCTCAGAATCCCTACCAGGAAATAGGGTGATTTGGCCCAGCAGGGTGGAAAAAAGCCTGGCATACTGTGTCAATATCACAGGATCTGCCTTTCTTTAAATATATAAAATCTCTCATGGTTACAGTTTAACATGTAACCATTCTCTTTCAAATTCTGTACTCAATGGTTTCTCAACACCAAGATCGAGCTGCTTCTATTCCAGTCCTTTTCACAACAACCGAGTCTACAAAAAGATTTTAACACTTCACATGTTCATAATTACTTTAATCAAAGAACTCTAAAGAACTCTGCAAACATTTATTAACACTTGCAGCAGCTCCACAGGTCTGTTGCAGAGGGTTCTCATTTTATCCTCAATGTATAGACAGAGTAACTAAGGTAACAGCAGGCAAAAAGTATTTGACTTCCCACTCCCAAGCTGTAGCGCGTTAACTATTAGATAATTATTCTTCTACTGAGAAGAGCTTAATGCTGTAATGTACAAATATTGACTGCTTGTGCTCAAGTGCCGCTTTCAAAAATCTCCTTCAGAGGTAGCTGCATCAATCAAGTTTCATGCAGGAATTACGGTCTATTTGCAAAGTTTGCAAAGGGATTTTGGCTGCCAGGCTGTGGAAGTCCGGATTGAAAGTGTCAGTTCAGACCCAGTACAAAAGCAGCCCTCAGCTCTGAGGGGCACAGAGTAGACCACCTCCCTCATTAAAAACCAGGGACGCTACAATCAACACTCGCCCCGAGTTACTACTGTGAGCCAGAGCATGGAGGGGTGTCACTTGGTCACTGTCACCAAGCACACATAAGAGAGGCCTTTCCTCAGCAGGCCATCTCCGGAGGAGCCAGCCCCAGTCTCATCCCAGTGCCTGTCTCTGCCCCGCTCTGCTGCGTTTGGAGACACATTTTCCTGACAACGGAGAAAGCTGCAAAAACCAAAGTTGTGCACCTTTTCTAGGCTGGGAAAATATCCTGAACTGTTGCCTCCCTTCCATGCCATTACTAATCACTGGAAACAGCTGTTCCCTCTTTTTTTTTTTCTTCCTTCGTTTTTGTTACTGTTTAATACCATTCTCATCAACTGTTTCTGGCAAAGACAGAATAGGAGAAAGAAAATTCTATACACTATCACACACAGCTGATATAGGTAAAGGCAGCTAATCAATATGATTCTTCATCTCCTCAGAAATTGAGCAAAGACACCTTAAACTCATATCATATACTCCAGCAGTACTCAGACCATCCTGTATTCAAAATCAAGCCAGTACCCAAGAAAGGAAATATCTATTTTTTATTTCCAGTCCTTTGACCCATCCAGGTCTCATGAGCAATAGATAATGAATTAATAGGTTCAGATTTTGCCAGTACCTACTGGGATAAGTCAACCTGGAACAGCTTGAAGCTATTAAAAGGGTCCTATATATTTCCATGAACACATGTATCATAAAGTAAAAATGATGAAGTGCCTGATACAAAGATTCTGAAAACAGTCAAGAACTGTTTGTTCCCAGCCCTGGAGGAGTTACAGAACCCTGAGGTGGACCACAGCTGCCAAACAAATCTAGATACTACAAATCTAGAGAGCCTTTCTTCTTCAACCCCTTCAAGATTCAAGTGGGGGTAAAAGTCCATTTTGGTGCATCAGTAAAACTTTCAAAGTTGATGCAACTTGTACTGTTTAAAAAAAAAAAAAACACCACACAGGTGGCAAAATAAATGCAGAAATGAAGAGCCAACCATGAATTTGCGTGTATACAGGCCAGCTCCTCAGCTGTTAGGAGCAAGTGCAGTTTATACAAGCAGACACCCTGAATACATGATTAGGGTTCAGGGTTTTTTGTTTCCTTATTTGTTTCCCTGGGGATTTGGAGTTGGTTGATTTGGGCTTTTTTTTAGAGATGATGATCATCTAATCCTAGAATGGTTTGGGTTGGAAGGGACAATCCAGACAAATGATAAAGCTGTTCAGGGGTATTTTATATCATGATGATAAAGCTATTCAGGAACTGGGTTTTTTTTTTCCTTATATACATTCTTTTCCTCCCCAGACCCAGCTCTCATAAAGCTGAGCAGACCCTCATAGACTCAGTGGGAGTAGAGATAGAGCTTTATACTTGATTGAGGCCACTGAATTCTGTGCTGAGGAGCAGGGTAGGTTGGCAGTACCATATGTCTGCCCTTCCATAGTCTTCAGCAGCTTTATCACCATGGCAATGGAGAATGAACATTGGTTTGAGGACCGCCCAGGGCAGTAACTTAGAGAAGGGATTCAAAACCTGGGAAGGCTGCCTGGTTAGTGTATATCCAGCCCAAATCCTCCTTCGAAGGTAATCCTCAAGCTGCTTCTAGTCAGCCTCCTGAATCCAGTTTCAGGGATGACACAGGAGATGTGACTCTGATGTAGGCCACTGCCAGTCTCAGCACTGGGTGCCCAGGAAGCCCAGGCAGGCAGCACTGAGCAGAACAATATACAGTTGAGATATTTCCAACTATTTGAGGCACCTTCAGGTTTTTTGAAGCATCTCCCTATTGCTTTTTTTACTGCTAGGAGGACAGTGAAAGCGCTAACCTCCCGTAATAAGTGTTGCCGTACCAAAATCAGAATGAGTTTGACTACCTCAATCCATGCACTTGAGTGGACTCTTAGATCTTAGGGCTACAAAGATGATTAGAGGACTAGAACATTTCTCGTATGAGGAAAGGCTGAGGGACTTGGGTCTTTTTAGTCTGGAGAAAAAAAGACAGGGGGGGGAGGGGGGAGCAGGCAGGGGGATCTGATTAATGCCTATAAATACTTAATGGATGGGCGTCAGGAGGATGGGCCACACTTTTTTCGGTGATGCCCAGTGACAGGACAGGAGGTAATGGGCACAAACTTGAACATAGGAAGTTCCATCTAAACATGAGGAGGAACTTCTTCACTTTGAGTGTGGCAGAGCACTGGAGCAGGCTGCCCAGAGAGATGGTGGCGTCTCCATCTCTGGAGACATTCAAAACCTGCCTGGACATGTTCCTGTACAACCTGCTGTAGGTGGACCTGCTCTGACAAGGGGGTTGGAGTAGGTGATCTCCAGAGACACCTACCAACCCCTGCCATTCTGTGATTCTGTGATCAGTTTTGTCTCCATCAGTACTCACAGTACCTGGGAATAGCTACTGCAGCTGAACCCATTCTGAGAGCACCCTTTGGTCGGCCAGTATTGTCTTAAAATGATTTGATATTTCAACAGGGACAAATGGAAGGAAGCAAGATCACGACAGGACCATGCTGCTTTAAATCAGTTTCTGAATTACTTGGTCAGGTCAGTGCATTGGCCCAGACAAGGAAGAAATCTGTTCAAAGGAGGAGCTGTGAGACTCGATAGAGAAAACATGACCTCCAACCCCCCACATGAATACATCTACCAGCACAACACTATTGGTGGTGGCAGAGATGAAAAACATTGCAGAAAAAGCCTACCACAAGCAATTAACAAATGTATTTAAGCACTAAATATAGCCCAGTTCTTAGTTTTGATTAGGCAGGACTCACACAATCACAGGTCAGCATTAGAACATAAAAACCCTCATGTCGCCAAGCCAAACAGCCTTCCAAGTATGACTCCTCCTCCCACCGCCTTCTGGGTTTTGCAGGAATTGTTTCTTGATGGTCAGCCCTCGATTCCATCTGGTGTGTCATGACAGCCCTTTGCACACAAGAACAGAAGAGCAGGGTTTGTTTCTGAGCCGATAAAGGAATGTGGCAATTTTTGAGAGACTTGCTTAAAAGAAAAAAAAAAATCTTCTGAGTTTCAATAGCATGCCTCGCAGTCAAGGGGCACTCAGAAATTAAAAAGGGAGCAGAATTCCTCTGGGCCTTTTGTTTGGGGTTTTTGTGTTTGTTTTTTGTTTGGTTTTTTGTGTGTTTCGGTGGTGTGTTGATTTTTTTTCTTCCACTGAGCAAGGAACAGGTGTTCAGCTATTTCATAGCCAGGAGCATCATTCCAGCCAGAGATGCCTCACCAGTGTCAAGGGTTTTCCAGGAACACATTTGCACTCATTAGCAGTTATTGCCACAATGGTACAAGTCAGCACAAGCTTGGGGTGCTGGCACAAGTTGAAACTTGGTTGCTCTCCAGAAAAGCATATTAAGTTTGTTTGAATGAGATGAAGGGAGCTGTAGTGAAACAAAGCATCCTCTAGGTACCTTTAAGTAATCATAAAAAAAAGTAGAGGGAAAGGGAAACAAAAGCAATTGTGTGTTGACTTGCAAGTCCAAATCTCACCATTAGAAAGACTTTGCCACGCCTAGTGCTCACACTTACACACCAGACTTGCCTATTCAAGCACTGGGACTATGGGTATATACCAGGTACCACTCAGGAAAATGCATCTAATCAGCCCTTTGCACATATTACCTCATTATGTGCTCAGACTTACAGCTCTTGTGCTCAAAAATAAACCTCCCAGATGTGCATCCCAAAGTATTTCAGTATCCAGCCCTATGTTTTCACTGGTTTTGACATGTATTCAATAACATCATCATCTCATACTCACCCAGCAGTTCACTTTTTCATATCCTTCAGACAGAAATCAGTTTTCAACACATATCTGAAGACAACAGTTTATATCACTCTTCAGACACACTATTTTAACTGTGTTCTAACTAATTTTATTTCGTCATTAACTGATTACATTAGCAAATCTGATCCATGACAGTAATGGCTCTCTAACAACTACTGTCTGGCCACCCTCAGCTCTGCGTCTCCTCAGCAGCAGCCTCATGGGAGAGGCTCTGGTCCTGATGGACACCAGGACCAAACCTTTCTTTCCTGCCAAGAGGCAGCTTTTGGCCATGTCTGCCAGCTCGAAGCTAGGCCAGGAACTACAACATGAAGTGAAACATCAGAAGCAATCAGAGTTTCCGGAACAATTTTCAAAGAAGAGGCTGCAAAGCTTGTGTTTTGGATAAATTAATAAAGAGCTTCAGTGCAAGCTCTTGGTCAAGAGAACTAATTCCATGTTATCTGCAGCAAACACTCCCATTTTCCATCTACCTCCTGCCTCCTGCCTCAGTGATGGAAACAGCAGCCGCATCTTTCACCTTCCTTAGCCTTTGGAGAGTTAGCTTGCTCTGGGACCTCAGGAATCCCAACTCCCAACAGCAAGAGAAGGGGCAGATTTGTTCCTAAAAGCTTGTGTCCATAAAAAGGACCTTGTTTGCCAGCCTGCTTGCTGTTTTGATGGCATTTCTAAAGGTCTTGCACAGCCTCTATGAAGCCATGCAGGGTATAGCAAGTGTCCATACTCTTATTTATGTTTTTGATGAGACAGGAGGCACAGAACAGCACTAAACTTCAAACACTGCTAAGGATACATGGGGACCGTGATAGTAGGAAGGAAATATCTCTCTCAGGAGCTCAACAGCTTTCTGCAAAGAACTGTGATGGGGGAAGAAGGGCAAGACCTTCATGACATGGTTTGACAATATACTGAGTCCAGACTGTATCCTGACCAAAAATGCTGCAGCCACACAGGGCAAAATGTGGCACATCTATAAGCTCTGCCGGTTCAAATTTGTTCACTATGTTTCAACATGTCAACTTTGAACCAGCAGTTTTTATGCCAGATCAAATATTATCTGCCTACACCACTCTAACTTTATGCTGGATCAAGTCTTCTCCATCTTCCTGCCACCGGCATAAAGCCGAAATAAAATGGCAAAACCAGTATGGGTTCTGCATCCTGTGCTCAATGGGAAGGCAACTGTGTTCCCATCCCTGACTTAGATCAATTTACTACCTCTGGGTGCACAGACCTGGTACTGTACAGCCACAACCTGGTGATGTAATTATACAACCTCTTTTCCAGGAAAAAAAATAGAGTTTGAGAAGTTTCCACTTCCTTGCCTGACCCAGGTCTCCTGCTCCCACCTACACGTCAATTTACCTCCTGTTCACTTCTGCTGATGCAACTGGCTGTGGGGCTAAGCAGTAAACTTGGTCAGGGAAGCTTCTTTTGGATAGTAGTTGGGTTGTTGGGCTTTTTTTAATTTTGGATCATTCAATGTCTCCACAAATAACTGTCTCAGCACAACTGAGGGGGGCAATGAACTACATGGTACAGTGCCAGGAGCAAGTGGCCAAAGGTAGGGGCAAAACTTCTAAATTGCCTCTTCTTCTGGGGAAGGCATTCATGTAACTGCACCCTGAGTAACGTTAGCTGCCAACCTCCTGAGCAAGCAATCGGCATAGCATTTGCATTTGAATTGAGAGAAAAATCCCCAGGGAGCATGTCTAGGCAGGTGTCTAGTCTAGAGTTGGTCAGAGGTGGGATGGAAGGAGGGCATTCTTCATGAAAACTGGGTAAACAGTTCCCCAGGCTGCTACACACTACAAGGATTTTAGGTTGTTTCCAAAACTTTTACCTATCTGTACCTTTGCCTTAAGCTTTAATAAATAAATCTTCCCTTTGCTTTGCAATGAAACCTGTCTAGGGTCATGGGACCAGACTCTGCACAATGGAAAAGCTCATCAAGCTAATTAATTACCGCTCCTACCTCCCTCAGCATCAGCGAATGAATCCAGGTCCTTTGGCTCCAGCTACACAAACTAATAGGAAGGCACTTTTAATTACAGCCAGGGACTGCATCCTCCACAGTTTGCAGTCATTGAGCTTGGTCCACAGCAGGGAATTTTCCCTGTTGCAGCTTGTGGAAAATCGATGGGAGCCACAAGCGTGGGCCAGGCTGTGGGGAAACCTGGGCTCCCGAATCGATTGTGAATCTTGCCGAGCGTGGCAAAGGCACATACCTGCTGCCAGCCAAGTCTGCCTAACACCATGGCTGGTGCTGTCTGCTGCTGGATTTTTATTTGCTTGCCTCTTTCAGGGGCAAAAAGGGTGAGATAGGAAGGGGGAGGTGAGGGTGGTAGCAGGATTACCATATATAGTCATTATAATCATTAACCACAGCACACTAAATGAATCATTAGGCATCACAACAGATCCACACATGCTTTACTTCTTAAAGCTTCCTGACTTGAATCTGTTTTCTGTACAAATGCCCAGTGATTGTTTCAAGCAACCAAGCACATTTCCAATGTTACTGCTGCAACTCCTTCCAAAAAAATAACTAAACAGATGAAGCTCTGCTGAAGGAACAGATCTGTTTATAGAACATACTTTTCTTTCACTAGACCAAATATATTCAGCCTTCTCAAATAAATACATACATTAAAAGCTTGATAACTGGCTAAATCAGAAAAAGACAGAAACAGCAAATGGGAAATTATGTAACAAAGAGCAACTTCAATAAGAATGTACATTTTTAAATACTTTATGCATGTTACTTCCAGGCTAAATCTGAGAGCAATTTTTTTTAAAAAAGAATCAAATATCTAAGACTGAATAAAAGGATCTATTAGAAAATAAAAATGTAAATTAAAGGGATTAATTTTTGACAAGTCTTCAATCTATAGTATTACAATCTAAATGATGCTTTAGCCTGGAATATAAGAATAAGAAAGCAAATCTAACTAGGCAAATAAAGCAATATTGACTTGTTTGGTTTTATTATCCAAGCTAAAATGAAATTTAAAAAAAAAAATAAATATAAATATTTTTCCCTAAATGCTATTGTTCTTCTTACTCAAGCAGCTATTTCCACAGTCATGTGCTTGCAACAGCACCTGGCAGCAGTTTCAATAAGTTATCTGAGTATTACAAAATGACTTTACAACAGCAGACAAAACTGCTCCATTCAGCCCTCCTGAACTGATCCCCTTTTGGCTTCCATTCCAAACTAGCCCCTCTGGATCAGGCCTCCCCATATCACAAGGCTGCTGAGCTCATGCCAATTGAATCAAAACCCCAAGAAATCACAATAGGATTAAAAAATCCTGAGGACAGAAGCCAACCAGCAGTTTTTCCATGGAAATTAATAAAAGAAGGATCGGGCAATAAACACAATACCATAATCTCCCAACCTTTACTCAGGTGTAGGTCTGGACTGTGTCTTCATGGATGTTTGCACAGTACTTAGGAGGCTGAAAGAAGTAAGGATAATTATGCAAGTAACAGTTGGCTTCATTAATTCAGCTCTGCTGAAGAAAGGTTGCAGGAGCAGACTGAAGATTATATATCATATCTTTCTAAGCCTTCAGCTTATTCTGATTTAATAGAGAGGATGTGTGTAACATTCATCAGCAGAGCCCTGAGCACACAGGTAAGCCAGCAATAATCACCACGGCTATATTGGTCCAGGTACTGTTGTCTTATCTCTTCAGCTGTCTCTGCAGTTTATAAGAGCTGCTTATCTCAAAGAGCTATCAGATCTGAACTTTAGTTCAGTCTTTTGTTTGATCTTGTTTTCTTCTGCGTTCATTTGAAGCTCCACATATCATGCTTTTAATTTTGCATCAAAATGCATCAGGGCCTTTAATTTTATTCCTGCTACTGATGCAATATGGTCTTAGCAACAATGAGAACAGTGAGCAAGTCATGAAAATAATAAACCATGCTAGGTCTGGAGGCTATGAAATCAGTTCAAACATACTGCGGGGAGCTGTACTGCCTGCACTGAGACACATGGCTTTCCATGGGCACAAGCCCATTTATGAGTCATGAAACATAATGGAGTATTGTTGAAAGCTTTGGGACCATGAGAAATTATCTACTGCCCGGCATGGGGAATGGTATAAACTGGCAAGGAACTGGAGTTACATTCTTTTACAGAAATGAAATCAGACAGCCTTGGCCTGCTTTCCAGTATACAAAACCACAAATCATGATGACAACTCCTTAATTAGGACTAATTTTTTTTTTTAAAAAAAAAAGAGGTGCCACTGCACTAACCAACCAGGGAAGCCAACATTTTCTCTGTCCCTAGCTGAGTTATAATAAAGCAGGGGAGGTGGAGAAGACAAAAAGGAAGGAGAGTAAATGAGTCTAGTGTCTCAGCATGAGCTACAAAAGCATATGTACCTTTCTCTTTCCTGCACCAGGTGACATTCCCTCATGCTGAGGATTTGGTACACATGGACAAGTAGAACAAAAACTATTTGCTTAACATTATGGTGCGATAACACCACAGTGCCCTAGGTGTGTGTATCTCCATGCAGAGGAGAGCTGCAGCACGTTCCATAGGGAAGGGCACAGAGTTGGATGACATTTCTCATTCAAACCCCATCTTCCTTCTGGTTCCCTTGCTTTTAGAAAAAAAAAAAAAAAATTAATTAATTGACTGAAAAAACAGAAATCCTCTGAATGGTGAAGAGCTTAGGAAATTGCATTACTGCAGGAATACAGAGCTTAATAGAGTAATACCTGATAAGTGAAGAAAACAAAGTCAGAACTCCATTGAACACAAAAAAAAGTTGCTTTTCTGTCAGGATGGTTTGAACAATGGAATAAGTTGCTGAGAGGTTGTGGAGTCTCCATCCTTGGAGACATTCAGCATGACCCTGAGGAACCTGCTTTAGCCATCCTTGCCTGCAGGGATAGAACTGGACTAGATGATCTTCAGAGGTCCCTGCCAACCTTCACAACATTGTGATTGCAGGAGATACTCTTTCCATTCAGTGTCCCCAGGAATGCACAATGGAACTGGAAACCCACTGTGTCAGTACAACTTTCCCAGTCAGCTGTCTCCATGAAGGTGTGTAAGGGTAAAGCCAGGCTATCATGGACACCTTAAACCAGAGGCTTTGCATAGGCTAAATAAATGCCTTCCCCATCAAAAGAAATCCAGGAGACCTAAATCAAGAGTTAACAGTGTGAATGCTCATTTGAACATTTATATAGATTTGCTCCTTGCATGCTCTCACATCTTTTGTACTAGATTGCCATGAGCTTTGGAAAGATCAAATTTTACTGGCAGAAAGGCTCATGGAAAGTGCATTTGCATTTACTTTGGAATTGCTTACACACTCATCCAGTCAAGGAGACAATAATAATACAACGTATTCAGTGAGCCTAGAAAGGTGAATGAAATCCTAAAGATTAACAGCTCTTAACAAATCAATTACTAACTTGGAATTAAAATATGCTAGAGGAAATTATGATCTGTGTGACCATATGATGAATAAGCAGAAAAGGACAAAACTGAATGGATATTCAGCTAAGAATCATTCAGTCCATAAGTGCAACCTCATCTTCCATTGTGTAGCAGTTGCATCGTCACACGTGGCCAATAATAAATCAGGAGCTCACTTCCTTCCTTTTGCCATGGATTATCTGAGATGGGACCAGGAATGGATGGGCTCCATTCTTTTTTCCATCCCCAGAGAAATCTCAAATTGATCAAAGCACAAATGCTGCCTGAAGCATGTGATTACATTTGACATTGATGACATTTTTTCCAAGTTCAGGAAGGTATCAATGGCCCTTAGAGACCACAGTTTGGCTCCAAGTTTGCAAATCCCCATAAGCTATATAGGTACAGTATGGCTACTAGGTTTCAACATATAGCCCATTGTTTGCAGAGGGAGTGAGCAGATGCAACTCTGGAAGCTGAGGACAGACATCACTTCTGAAATTGTCATTCGTTAATATGATAAAATATAAGCTGGCACCCATGCTTAAAAACTTGGGTTTGAACTACAGCTTCAGCAGAATGTTATTCTGGAAGGTTGTGAAGTCATCTACCTTCCCCTAGAAGCAGAAAGAGGGCTTCATTGGGATTGAAGAGACATGGACTCAGTTCTTAGCTCAACCCCAAACTGCGTATGAGTCCCTGAGCAAGTTGTTTCAGCTAACCTTGTTTTTTGGTTCACCCTGTAAAGCACAGACTTCAAGCTCTGTGTCAAAAAGCATCAGGACAGTATGCTAGAAATAGAAGGTAAGGCATTCAGAGGTCATGGACCCAGGCAAGTAGACAGGAGGGGAGATACAATCACGTGCAAAACCTGAGAAGAGTCTAAAGAAAGACGGAAGGGAAACTCCTATGAATGTTTTCAGCCTAAAGCTAAGGCACTGGCACTTCGACCAAATCAACAAAAAATACCTCTCTGAGAGGACATGTACAGTCTTTGGGGAAGGGACCAGACATTTTCCATACTTGCCTATTACTCTCAAAGCAGTACAGCTTTGATCCTAGCTGCAGGAACTTCTGAAGATGCATTTACAGTACAATTCAAAGCACTAGCATCGCTCATTTAGACCTCCCCAAGGCAGTGTTATTGATGTCTGATCTAGGTACCATAGAAGTATGGCTGACAACATTGGGAGTTTCAGCCCAGGCTCAGTATGCTTGCCCAAGATTTTGCAAATATATTCAGCAACTAAGCATCTGCCAGTGCTGTTACATTGCTATTGGTACGGGTACGTGAGGTGGAGCAATCACACCTTCACTTGGACGGCAGACAGAAGTGCTGGAGACCCAGCAATCAGGCAACTATGAAACGCAAAAGAGTGTGAGTTTGGGGAGGCCTTAGGCAAACTCTTTGGATGGGTGAATGTCTGAGTTTCACTCCAAGAGTGAGATATCTTTCCTTTTATTGGAAACCATCACTACATAAAATTTTATATTCTCCCCGTACACATACCTAATGAGAACTGAAAACTCTTGCACATTACTGTTGTTCCTGGATAAACAAAATGTCACCTCCATACCTATTTGTGGGCTGCAGTTCTACCTCACACTCTGAAAGTGCAGCTGGTCCATTAAAAAAATTAAAGACCTCAATGTTTGTGACAATCACATCTACCTTAATGTCTTCCAGGTTCTTGGCTGAGATGACGCAGCCCAATAACGCAGCAAAAGAAAATGCCCTCTTTCATACAAACTAGACTTTTGTTTTCCACAAAGCTTTTCCAAGTCCTGGACACATGGTCATAGTAAATTCAACCTCTCTGACTTTACATCTCTGATCCAGCAATAATTGTGAGGCTAGATTGAACCAGAGTTTAAAACCACGTCACCACTAACCATCTTTGGAGAAAGATTGAGCAAGGATCCAGAAAGGATTTGATCTCTAACCTACCAAGTAGGGTTACGGAAATAAAATCTGAAGTCCTAGAACTTTGTGAATTTGAATAAGTAGTGAGCTTTGGCCAAGGAAAGCAACAAAGGTGAAAGCAGGACTTCAAAACAAATATTTTCCTGCATTCCTAAAAGGCCTTTAGTTTAAAAAAAGCATTTGTAATAAAATCTAAAACAAGTTTTAAAAACTTCAGAAGCCAAGGGCACAAACAAGTTCCAAGACAGTCAGAAGAGCTGTATCATTGCATAAACTGTGGGGAGAAAAAAAAACCATTAACTTAATGACACTGGTCAAAAAGTAAACTATGAAATCAGAGTGGGGGTCATTTGTTTATTTGTCTTTAAAAGAACACATATATTCTGAAGCGGGTTTGGGGTGGTTTTTTTAGGGGGTGGCCCTCCCTTTTTAATGTCTGCCTTCTTTTCCTCTAGCTATTTTATGCCACTGATTATTCTGGAACAAAATCTCACCTCACTGAATTATAGCACTTTTATAAGTTATGCAACATAGAAAGTAATAGCTCGGTAATTGTCAATATTCAGCCCATCTTGCGGGAAACCAAAGAGAATTATAAAAGTGAAAGGCAATTTATGAAAAGAATGTCCGTTGCATCAGCCAGTCCATCTGTGAAGTTTTGTTCATTATGTAGATTATACTACTGACATATGGAAGAGACATTTCACTGTTGTAGTCTAGATGAAAAAAAGTTAGAAGTGTTTTATTTCTCAACTAGAAAATCATATGGAGAGCCTCACAAGTTTACAGGGACTCCTAATATGTTTTGCTTTTGTCCTTTTGTATACCCTTCTTTTTTTTCCCTCTTCAATATGTAGACTANAAACTTACTGAGGGTGCATTCAATCCCCCTGTCCAGATCATCGATAAAGATATTGAACAAGACCGGCCCCAGAACTGAGCCCTGAGGGACACCACTGGTGACTGGCCGCCAACCGGATTTTGCTCCATTAATCACAACTCGCTGGGCACGGCCATCCAGCCAGTCCATCTGTGAAGTTTTGTTCATTATGTAGATTATACTACTGACATATGGAAGAGACATTTCACTGTTGTAGTCTAGATGAAAAAAAGTTAGAAGTGTTTTATTTCTCAACTAGAAAATCATATGGAGAGCCTCACAAGTTTACAGGGACTCCTAATATGTTTTGCTTTTGTCCTTTTGTATACCCTTCTTTTTTTTCCCTCTTCAATATGTAGACTAATTAGAGTGATAAAACAATTCATAGATGTGACTCACACAGCCCTTAAAAGAACAATATGGTACTACCCTCAGACAGGGAAACAGCCCAGCTCACAAAAGGCAGTAACTTCAGGCCTGGGGATCATTCCCACGGCTGCTGAGATATCGAGCTTAATTGCAAGGTCAGGTTAAGCAAGTCTAATTTTAAACTGATTTCCTACCCACATGTCCAGGTCCAATCCTTTGTACTTGGAGACTACAAATAAAAATGGCTAGCTTTGTGTTCCGCATTTGCATGTACAGCATTGGAAAAAAACCAACCCCTGGTATTTTTAAGAAAATTCTGGCCCTGGGTGTGGCTGCCCAATGCTGCCTTCTGCATGGAATTTACCCAGAGATATCAACCAGACAAGATGTGACCCATACAGTTCTTAGAAGAGAAACACAAACTTTAAGTGCATTGCATATGATTAAGACATAGCAACTTGGCCTTGTTGAAATGAAGATCAAAACAGGCTAACAACTTTGTGAGTGATAAAACCCAACTGCAAGCAGCAATACTAAGTCTGCTTATCCAAGCCATGCTCCTGTCATGTCATAGCAGGGTGACTGTTTCAGTGCATTAAGCCATTTCCCACTTCAGGACCACGCTGGGCCACCCAGTCCTGAGTCTTGTGACCATTGCCCATGACGACTGAGGAAGGGAGTGTACAACTGCCTCAGACCTTGACATACCCCTTTTGTGTGCATCCAGCTTCCCACCTTTTGGCTGCTACTCCAGCATTAGTATTGCAGCCCACTCATTTGCACGTGATGTGCCAAGTGCACCTGCTGATTGCTTTTCTTGATAAATCCATATTTATGGATTTATTTATCTCTCTCTGTATATGATTGTGAAAGGACAAGCATGCAATTGTACTGGGGAATAGAAGATGAAGAAAAAGTGAGAGAGATGGAGTTTGCGTAAGCTTGATATACTACGGGGTAAACCATCCTAAATTACAGACTGTGTTCCAAAGCCTCTCATTCCCTTTGTGATAGCCATCAGCTGACAGCTCACTACCATTCCCCTCAATTCCCATCCCAGCTGTTGAACAACCCACTTGCTGTCCTTATGTCCTGTGACACACAGAGCAGATGCCAATGGCCCCACATCGCAAAAGACTTCAGCCTATGCAGGGCCTGAGTCCTCCCTGCTCAGCTGTCACAGCCATAGTTTGCTGTGAGATGAATCATAGATTTCTTTTCAGAAATACTGTGTTTCACCCAGTTTCTGAAAGAGCATTCATCACCCTCGCAGGAAGAAGCAACTAGGTTAAGATGACAAACCCAACATCCCTGCACATATGTTTACTTAACTAACGAGGAATGTCTGACTGTATGCAAAGTCAAATTCCTCCAGAGATCAAGTATGCTTAGATCTGGCCATGAGAGTAACTAATAATATGCAAGTGTTTTGAACTATTTACAGGCTTAACCCAGCTGCAATGGAGTCAATGGTTTAGCTCTCCATGCCTTCAAAGGGAAAGGGATCTGGGCCTCCACACATACTTGCGGCGCAGCTCGCTGCTAGGCTGGCTCACCTTCCTGCCATGAGTTTCGAGGATGTAGCCTGTACAGCATAAAGCCCCAAATTATACCTACTCTCCGCTACAGCAAATTCTGATGATTCTGCATCTTTCCCCCTCTCTAAATGCATTTACTTGAAATAAAGGCACTAATTTATATAATTTGATACACATATACACTGCAGGGTGAACAGAAGGACTGAAAATCATTAATCCTTTCTGGAGCAACAGAAGGAAGTTCTGTCTCAATCATACTGTTAACCAAGAAGAACTCCTACTGAAGTGTCCTGTGAGCTCCTGCTTTCTCCACATACTGCTGTAAAAAAGAGCAAGCAAGAAATACCACTGCAACGTTGTACTCCAAGAAGACACAATTAAGATGCCTTTGCATCTCTACTGCATGCCTACCAGCACGAGCTCTTCCTATAGGAGAACGAGTTTCATTCAGCAGTCGGAGAGCAGGAATGGCATCCAGAGCTCCTGAGCCTTCCCAGCCATTTGTCGCATTTGTTCAGCCATCTTACACAAGTCACTTAATCCAATTTTATTTTTTTCAAGCTGGTTACCTGAAATAGGGCCTGATCCAATCCCCAATAAGGCAAATGGGAAATCTCCAATCCACTTCAATGGTACCCACCAGCTCATAGACCTTGACATCTATATTTAGACACTTAAATATAGTAGCCTGGAGTTCAGAGATTACTGAGTGCCTGCAGCTGCCACTGAACTCAGAGGAAAAGAAGAGAAAATCTCTGGTTCAAAAAGTTTCCCAGTTACAGACTACCACAGGCTAAGAAGGTATAATCAAGGGAAGTATCACTGTACATTTGCTGTATTACAGATTTCTCTTACATGGCTTCTATGACCCAAATCAGAACCAAGCTAAAGGACTATTCACACTCCAGGGATGACACGGTGCAGTTCTTTGTCTGTTCCTTCCCACAGACTCAAGTACTAGGGATTGCAAGTCATTGCAAAAACTTAAATTCTCCAATATATGGTCACACTGTCATTGCAAAGGTTTAGAAAGCTTCACACAGAAAAAACTGAGCAAGTTCTCAGAGAAACGAGAGGAAACTCCATTCTCTAAAGAACATCCAGCCCAGTTCTGCCCAGTTAGACCAATACTCTGCACAATATCCCCATTTTGCCTAAGCTGCAGAAACCCATTGATTCTCCACAGAAGTCAAAGCACGTCCTTGGCACCAGGCTCTTAGGAAGGCAGAGTTAGGGGCATAGAGGTGGGCACATGGCATAAATCACCCAATTGCCACCAGAACCAGCAAAGATGACAAAAGAGCAATAGGCAGAGATAAGGAAAGAGACAGGGCTCAAACATGATACATTTGTCCTATTCTTCAAGGCAGAAATAACATAATTTCTTTGCAGATGTCCTTTTGTTTATGACATTAGGATTTTCACTGTAAATGGTTTGTTATGGATATAACATGATCTTTCAAGGTCCCTTCCGATCCCTGATATTCTGTGATTCTGTGAAATATAGGTTACATTAGCTTCCACAAGTTCCTTTTGCTGTGGTGGACTTCACCCTCTTTTTGTGCCTTGGATAGGCCCTAAGTATAAAAAAAGAAAAGAAAAAGAAAAGAAATCATCAGAAAAAGCTTGTGTTTCTTCTTACTGTCTTCCTATGAAGTTTTCATTTGGGTTCATCACAGTCTTCAAGTTCACATTCAAACCTCTTCCCCATTTATGAACCTGTTGCCCAAGTTCAACAACATAAGAGAGTCCTGAATGTCTGTTAGTCTTCAAGAGCTGCTTGTCAGACAGTCTAACTACCATGAATATCTCCTTGAGTCCTCATGCTTGCATTTTCAGACATAGGTTTAAAACAGCTAATGGGCATCATTCCTGAAGTGGACCATGGAATTGTGAGTATGGCAGGTAAAAATAACCAGTAAGATATGCAAATGTTTTACAGAGTGTGCAGTTCCAAAACTTGACACAGAACCAGATACAAAAGTAATGCTGGAATAAGTCTGGAAAACCAGGTTACAATTTACTCCCACGTTCATTCTCCTTCACCTGTATACCTCAGGTTCAGTCAAAGGACACCGATTCCAGTACATTACCAGTTAGGCACCAACACTAAACATACATCAACTGAAATTTATCTGAATTTATTTTTGCAAATAATATGATATACAAATATTATGTGGCATTAATAATTATGTCAGTTTGCAAAAACTGTATTTTTCTATGTACAGTGCAATTCTATAGACACTTCTGCCTATGAATCTAGTTATATCTGTCTTCAGAAGGACACTGGACATGGCAAATTCTCTTTCCAGCTGCATACCATAACACATTTTACTTATGCCATTTTAGGGGGAAAGGGGAAGACAACAACAAACTTATCAGAAAGGAAATAACAACAAATTCTCTCCTGAAAGGGAATTTGGGAGTTGATGGACTCAGAAAAACAAGATTCAGCACCTTTTTCTAAACTGCCTCTGTTCTAGCCTGTGCCATTTCATTGCATCAACACCAGCTAAATCACAGCAGTCCCTGGGATATGGCATGACTTCTGGAGAGAGCTCCAAGGGGCTGAGAAACCTGGAGAAGCTCCTGCCTGGATCTAATGGAAAGAAACTGGCAGAGCATGCCAGGTGGTAGCTTCCACAGACTGCATGAAGAAGGCAGGATGCCAACTGCCTCCTAACCGGGTGCACCACGTAACCAAGCTATCCCATTTTCTGCTAGTAGGGGCAAAGCCTGCAAATCTGCTCCCTGGCTCAAAAGAAGAGGATGCCGCCACGGGGAAGGGAGGGCAGGGAGGCAAATCAAACTACATGCCCATCTGGAATATGACCTCTGGGTAGTGGTGGATAGACTACAGCAATTTCACCTTGTCTGATGTAACCCTGCCTCAGAGCAGTGGTGAAAGGTGTGGCCTTGTGATAGGATTGGCTTTGTGATGGGCAGATTAGATTTCATGCCAACACAGTTCTACTGAGGCAGTGAAAAAAAAACAACAACATATAATCATGAAGGAAGCAATGATCGATGTTCCTCCTTTATTGTACAAGAACTTTGCCAGCTGATCAGTCCTTTGGTTAAACGTACCTTGGAGATTAGGCCAAGGTGAACACCTGATTGTTTCATTTACAAATAACAAATTACCATATATATCAAAGACCTTTTAGCTCTTGTGTATTTCTCCCTCCCCCAAACACCAGGCAAGGGAGAGACATTTACAAACAAAATCCTGAGGAAAAAACCCTAGCAGCTCTCAAGGGCAGAGTGAGAGCCTGGACTTGTAAAAATACTTGGGCAACAGTCCAAGTGAAAGGCCCGATCTTTAGAACAATTAAACAAAGGAGAGCAGGATCTTGTCCCGCATCAGTCTGGGGAGGACAGTGAGAATATGCAGTCACAAAGCATTCAGCATCAGAGGGGGTGAAGAACGGCCTTCTCCAAGAAATTTGGGAGTGCTGCCTAAGAACCCACTGCCAACATAAGGGAGGTGGAAGGAGAAAGGTAACCCAGATACAGAACAGTGAATGTCAACTTATTTTTAAGCCTGCTTCTACAATAACTGAAAGCTGAAATGCACCAAGCAGGAATGGGTGGCACTAGGTCTTGCGCCACTTGGCTGTAATTGCTTTAACATGTTGTTTCATTCCCTCAGACAAGCTAAAAGATACTTTCTTAGCAAAAAGGTCGAAATCAAGTAAGGTATCACCAGTACAACCCACCAAATCCTACCTGAAAAAATCAACCACTTCCTAGTGAAGGGATAAAGGCATGTTGCTCCACTCCACAAAACCCCACTGGCCATGACTGATGGATGCTCTAAACATGGAGCTGCACAACAGTGAGAAGTGCCATACACAGCCAGGTCTGTTAAATTCTTATTTGCTGGTAACGCGTGTGCTCAAAATACTGAGCCATTCACTTCCTTGGGAGTTTATTTTTCCCTTAGGAAGATTATCTGTTTCAGTGAATCCAATTCAAGTTCCAGATTGTGCAATTTCCCTGATACATCTCCTTCTATAAAGTAGAAAGGACCAGAATTACTAGCTAAAGTAGAAGCACTGGTTTCCTCATCTGCTCCTTGCAATCCCTTCAGTTGTTGTCAATGTAGAGTTCTTATTGCTGATTTAATTCATACACTTTGCTAATTGTTTTTATACAAGCAAATCAGGATTGACCTGTAAAATGATAATAAGTAGATAACAATACCATTAGTGCTGCAGAGCCAGCTGCAGACAAGCACTGCATAGTATTATTAGTAATATTAGCATTAGTATTATTTAGACAATGTCTGAACTCACCATCACCTCTTCCTCATGTCTTTCTTCACTCCTTCAGCTCCGCTCTAACCCCTCTGGCACTACCAGTGGGTGCAAGGGTCTTGGTGGTCATTTCAAATGGCAGGTCAATGCAAAGACCCAGTTTGAAAGGATGTTCCTGAAACATGGGCAATGCTCAATTCCCCTACACCTCTTCAGGATCCTGGCCACTTTCAAGGTTTTTCCCTCCCACTCACTCCCCTTCAGCATCAGGCAGTTTTCTCCTTCTCAGAAGGAGTATGTAGAGTGAAGCTATTCCTTGCAGTGGGTCTAACATAAGTTGGAAAAGACCTTGGGTGAGGGTCCTGGAAATGAACTCTTCCCCTACTCTGACCTACATCCATCCCACTGACACATTGCCCTTCCTGACAAAAGGAGAAGGGGAGGGAGGAGGAAGAAAAGAAAAAAAAAAAGAAGGGGAGGAAGGAGAAAAAAAAAAAAAAAAAAAAAAAAAAAAAAAGGAAAGGAAAAAGGTAAATGGCATAGAATATCATTTGGGAGAAAAGAACTTCGTCAGGGAAGAGTGGGATTTGTGAGCAGAGGGTCAAAGGGTCTACATGAGGCCAGTGGAAAGTTACTGGGAGCCTTTTCTGTCCCAGCCACGGTGCAGAACAACTAGCGTCCCAAGAAGATTTAGATCTACACTGGTGCCACTGATGTCAGAACTGGGACAGCGTGTACAAATAAATATGAAGTATTTTGTTGCTATTTTATGCCTGCAAAATGTTGTTCCGCAGGATCAGAGAGGACTTCTGTGCAATCCAGGCACCGGTGGCAAGCCTCCTTTAACTGCACCCAGAAATATATTTTTAGGAATAAGACCAAGAAGTCAACGCAGCTTCCTCCTTGTTAAAAACTAAAATAAAAATGTAAAAATGTCTGATGAGCTGGGAGAGAAGAAAAATGAAAGTGTTGATCAGCTCAACAGCTGGAAAAATGACTACTGGTACAAATAAAATTTAAGAAACCCTGTTAATATTTTAAAGACTGTGTGGCTGGAAAAAAAGCAATTTTTTTTGTTACTGCTAGGGATTTACAGCTCCTGGAGAATCAGGGTTCCATAAAAACCTATCTACTGTTTAATACCACTAAAAGCATGGAAAATTAACTTCTTAATATTTAACATTTATAGATACTTACTGGAATCCCAACAAACCTATAAAGGAGATGCCAATGCAACAGTAGAGATTGTATTAATTTCACTATCAAGGGGGATGTGAGGGGAGCTGAGGGGAACAACTTGTTTTCTTTTTAAAGAGAAAGCCACTCTTGTCCTTGACCCCAGAGAGCCTTCTGTTCCTACCACCTACCAACAGGGAAGAGCAGGCTACAAGATAAAGTATAGGAGGCCTGGAAAACTGGGTTATTGCAGTTGTTTCAGCTCCGACTGTGCTCTTAACACAAGCAAGTATATCAGATAGGATGCTTAGTTGTGTCTGTTCACTCCGAATGCCCGACTTAAGGGACAAAGCAGGTCTGGTTTTGCCAGATAGCCGTCTTTCTAAGGGAAATTGCAGAGGCTTTCAATCTCAGCTCAAGTACTTCAGCCCAAGCATCTGAGAGAGGAAGTCCACAAAAATCAGAGGCCACTTCTGAAAAGGACTTGTATTTCTCTGCAAGTTCACACAGGAGCATACAAGACTTCCAGAGCCTTTGTTTTCAGAATTTTAAGTCACCTTAAGCAAAGCTAAATATCAGTTTTAATAGATTACAAAACCTCCTCTCAATTCCAGTGCCAGCAGTCAGAAAAACTGTGAAGCACAACTGCTATTGCCAGCACAACTCACCCCTCATTTCTTCAGATCAGTGCAGCAAAGTTCTAACTTTAATATTAAGTGCAGTTTTGGCTGCTTTCTTTTGAAATGATAAACAGCTGATCCATTTGTCTCAAAGTCAATAATAGTAAAAAAAAAAATAATTCATAAACACAGCTTTGTGATGTTAAACTCTCACTTTCTTAATTTCTTAAAGAAACCAGAGAATCACTACAGACAAGTAACACTGACAAATTCTCACTCAAATACTTCAACCTGCAATTAAGTGCTATCTACTGCTTTTCCTGGCCAGTATTTTACTCTGGTTGGAGAATCTAAGTGAAAGAGCCATCAGAAAAATAACACAGGAGTTGGTTTTTTCTGTGCCATTTGTGTATTATTTATACTGATGATGATCATGCTAAAGCAAGAGACAAGGCAGATTGACTTTCAGACACCACAATGGTTGCAGCACTGGAGTTCATAAAAATTACTTCACTTTTGAACATAGCAATTTTACACTGGGCACCACATCGCAAAAGTGAATGAAAAAAGATGGAAGACTGATGCCAACTGCACATGAATCATTTCCAGATTCCAGCCTCCATTTAATACTCTTTTTTCTTTGATCCCCACATAAGTTCAAAAGTACATGTTTACATCAAAGTCATTACAGCTGACCCTATAATTCAGCAAGACAAAATGTTTGAAAGAAAGTAAGTGGTTAATGTAGCTATCAAGGGTTTTGTTATCAGTTTAAGTCATGCCATAAAGCAGAAAATTACCTTAAATATTGAAAGAAAAGACATGTACGAGAGATAAACCATAGGCAGCCAAAAGCACTGGGATTCTGGAAAACAGTTTACAGCAGCAAATACTCTTGAACTGTTTAACTTCTACATGGTTTCAGAGCAGGAGAAAGTCTAACTCCACAACAGGCAGACTTTAACCCTAGAAAAAACTATTCAAAACCATGAGGCTCTTACATCATCCCTCACTTGATTTCCGCCCCCCCCAATCCTCAGTTCTTTTCTGCGTGAATTATGAAAAGTTTGAGAGTTGCTTTTTCCACTCTCTTTCACTTGAACTTTGGGGGCTCTCTTGTGGGCATAGATCTTCCAACTTTGCTTTAAAGCGAGTTAAAAGGTAAAAATGACAAACATCCTGTAACAGCTTCCTTTCCACAGGGTTATTACACTCCATAGCTACAATAAACATATGTATGATGTTCCCCCTCTCACTGAAGTTTAAGTGATCTGCACATGAAGGCAGCATTAAGTCCTCACTAGGAACAGTGACTGTTCCTAACTCATTTAATGGTGACAGAGCTTCTCAGTATCCCTTGCCTGAAAACAATGACAGGGAGAGCAATAGCAAGAGTAATTAAGTGTACATGGCCCTGGAGAAGGGAAACAGGCTAACACACTCTCTGTTTATCCTCTGTGGGACTGCAGGATGCCGATAGCTTGATATGCCACAGCCACAACACAAGGCAGCCAGAGCTGAGATTGCCATGGCTCCATCATCCCTGAAGCTCAGACACCAAAGTCTTGATAGGAAGAAACTTAGAGCCATCTTCTCTGCTTGGCATCAATCATGCAGTCTCCATGCAAGAGCAAATGGGTGCACGATGGTAGCACTCCATTTACCAGGTAACTTCAAACATGAACAATCACAAACACTAATGAAGGTATGCAGCCTTGGAGACTAAAGAGAGGAGCTCTCTTCCATAACTATTTTGTAACCTTTTTGGACACTTGCTTCTGTGGCTGTGTGGGGAGAACACGACTCTCATTTCAGTAAAATACAGCATTTTCTGTACGTTGCACTAGCAATGTGTGTGGTGCGACCTGTGTGCAGACATCTGCTTCTCTATCGTGGGAAGAAAAGAATACAAAACCCTTCTGTTTCAATCCTGATCAGATTTCCAAGAGCTGGGGAAAAGGAAAATAGAAAATAGGTAGGTTGGAGAGCTGGCAGAACAATTCAATGATTCATCAGAAACAACACAGGTGCCACAAGAAAGGAGCTTTCTCCAGTAAGAATGATTGTTTCTCCAAAATCCTAGCTATGTACTAAAAACTCCTCCAGCCCCAGGTCTAACCGAGGCTTATCAACACACCATGGTACAGTCTAACATTTCCTTCATTTCTCACCCTGCAAGGCATATTCTTTCCACAGTGCCCATCTCTCTACTGGTTTTAACATTTTCCTAAATACAGACTTGCCCCCACACTCCAAGCTTGAACCCAGTTCCAAATATCTCCCCAGTACAGCAGGTGAATTGGCCCCCAACTAATGATCTGAACTGAATCTCACTGCCTTGGATGAGATCCTTTCTCCTACTACAGGCCCTGATCAGCTTTAGCCTCCAGAGATCCACCATGCAGATGTCCTTCTTTCACTCTGTAGTTGTCACTGAAAGAATGGCATTGTCATGTTGAAGTTACTCTTCTGACTTTGGAGCTTTCTAGCATCAAGCTCCCAAAGAATTGCCAATTTGTATACCACAGTACTTAAACACAACAGGGAGCCAGCAGCTACTACTACCAAAACCCCTTTATATCAACTCTTAAAATGCTGGTGACAAAAGTTACAGCCTAATGCAAGAGGAATATTATCTTAGGTCACACGCACCTCCCATCTCAAGTAGAACCCCATTTGGCCACCCAATTTACCATCAACTCCCCTGTGCTGCTATTTATCCATCTATTCAACAGAGAGGTGACAACAATACAAGGTAACTCCATATCAAACCAATGACCATACACTCCATTGGACAGGGTTTATCTCCTCAAGTGACTTTGAGGGTCATATTCCTGCAGTTCACCCCTATCTTTGCAACCACACAAATGCCAGAGCTCTGATGGAGAACAGCAATTACCAGAACATGTGAGATGCGGCAGGAGGCAGGGGAGCAGCTTGCAAAGAGTGCAGCCACCCTGGCAGCACCTACAGAAACTCCTATTAGGTGGAGGTCTAAAGTCAGCCAGGTCTTGTGTCATCTTTCATCAGTCTTCTTGGCTTTCCCTCTCTGTGAGCAAATGATGAATATGACCTTCTTTGTTTGAGTTCTTGCGATGAAGCACTGTTTGCATAAGGCTTTTTTATTTATTTTTTTCCTGCGGCTTGTTGACTTTTATAAGACTTTTATAAATTTGTTCTGAGTGCCAGTAAGATGCTTAATGGTGCTAAAGGGAAGGTATTAAGGATAGTCGACTCATGTTAGAACAAGCCACTTGAAAGTAGCTATAAATATTTGTCTGGATTTCATTTTGCTAACAAACAGCTTCTTTTCTTTTTCTCTCCCCCACCCCCCTTAAAGAGTTGATTTCATAAACAACAGAAGAATTTTCACATTAATATGAAAGTGCATGTCTGGGTTTGTTTTTTTTAATAGAAACTTTCCTATTGGGGACATTCAAGTCCTTGTGTTCTGTCTGCATGAAATCAGCTCCCTTTTCAGGAAAACCTTGGCAGCTTAAGACCTCCAGGGTGAGCTCATGTTCTTTTGCTCTCCCTCAAACTCATCTCTACTCTTTCATTGCCCTGGCAATGAATTTAGGCTAGACTTAGGGACTGCAGTGTCCTAGAACGAAGCCAGTAGCTACACATTCCTCCTCATTTTGCTCATAGGCACACTGGAGGTTTTTGGATTCCTTCAGGACTGTAGCCACTGGCCACATAATTTGGAAACTCCACCCTCTGGTCCCATTGCTCTAAGGTCATATTGACACAGACAGACACAGAATATTCTGATCTTACTGCCTTTGGTAGCAAAGTCCCTCTCATTGGGAACTAGGACTGGTCATCAGGGGTTACCACTCATATGTGGTCATCCTCCAGATGCCCCATCAGCCCCAGGGCAGCAGAGACAGCTTTATGCACAAGAAAAGTCCAAAGATAATTCTTGGAACTGGTAGGTATCAAAAGATGATGATTTGTCTCTGCCTCTGGCTTCTGACAGACAGAGCCCTTTCCTTCCCACAATATTCTCTGCATGCATTTCAGCCCTGAAATACCCAAAATTGTGTTGGGATGCGGTGGTCCGAAGACCTCCAAATAGCTACTGCTGGAACAGATGAGCAGAGAGCTCAGTGCTCAGCCAGAAAGAGAGGAAAGGACAAGGGGTTGCCTAGAGGCACCAGGTGGGAAGGAGCGGATGATCCGTCTCAGAACAGGAATTAGGGGACCAAAATGAATGGTAGAGCAGGGATTGAGAGGGGTTTGGGTTTTGTTTTTTAAAGGCAAGAAAAAGTTGCTAATGCATTTTTGTTTATTAATATTCTTGGTGCTTTCACTAACTGTGCTCATTACAGTAGTCCAGAAAGTAGCAGCAAGGAAATCTTGAACACTCATCTCAGACAACTCTCATAAGACTCAGGGTGAGTTTTGCCCAGGAAGGACTCTTAGCTTTGGTCTGAGCCACCAAACTCTCTAACATTTTTAGCTCAAAGTCACTTCTAAAAATACTCAAAACTCATGTTCCCCAGAGAATTTCCCCAGACAGCAGGGAAAACACAGGGGGAAATACACTTTCTAAGACAGATTTCTGAACTGCATCCATTGCTTTGCCTGGATACTTCCGGATTTTCTGGATACTCGCACAGCTACATCCCTCTACTCCCCGTTATAATGCATCATTATGTCACAAACCCCAAGCCTCCAGCACAGTAATAGTAAAGAACTGAGATAGTGTAGATCAGCAAAGATAAGAGTAAATGTACCACAATAGCTACAGTACCTGCCCCGGGGAAGGATGCAGTTACTTGCCAACATGCAGCTCGCTGCTTCTGTTGTACTCCCTGCCCCTATTTTTAAAAATGCATGCATATTATTCAACTGGGTTTTCCAGTCCGTGCAGACAGTAATTGCCATGGCTTGAAACATTCTGTACCCCACTAGAATTAAATGGCAAACCAGCAGTTCTGATGATATTGTGGTGAATGATTTATCCGGTGATATACTGCATTCCTGCAGTGTGCTTGAGCAATAAGGCACACCGGGGAGAACATTTGAGTGATCAGTTTGCCTCTGGTGTGGTCTACAGTCAAAGGTTAATGAACTCGAGCACCCAAGAAGTTCAATTAATGCCTTGAAATGGACTACCTAGAAGGCATGATGGCTATTATTAAATGGAACGCTAATACAAGGAACACTATTTCATGCCTTTGCAAAGCTTTGTAAATATGGGTAGAGTACTACTTGCATCCAAAGCACTCTAGCCATGTTTCTAAATTAGCAAGCACCTCAAGAATTGATGGGCCCCAACTGCATTATAGATCTACCACAAGTTTAATCTGTTCAGTGAGCGCTGTTTGAGTGTAGGCTCCATGCATTTACTACCCAGCTAATCTCAGACTTTTCCTTCTCTTTTAGAAGATTTTTGACATCTCAGAACACTTATAAGCTGTGGGTTCTGGTGCTATCAGAATGCAGACAACTTGCATCTTTATACTTCCTTCCTTATTTCTTCAGCCTCCACTCCCACCAAAAAGCCCAAAAGCCTGAAACAAGGCGAGTAAAGCACAGCATTTCCTTCAGACCACTCCTGGGGAAGGCAAAGGAGTGCTGGCACTCCTTGAAGTAATTTGCCAGCTTCAGCACTACTAATGGGGACAGATGTTATTCTGGGATCCCACCCACCACAAAGATTCTGCCACATGGAACCATCGCTCTGCAGCGTCCTTGTCACACTGTTTGTGAGGGGATGAATTGTATGCTGGCAAGAATCAAGAACTAGTTTGGCAGGTGACATTAAATGCTCTGCAGAAAGGCCCTCCTATAAATCCATTTAAGCAACCCATCAACATTTCCAGTTGATGCCACCAAAGGTAAGATTCCTTCACCCTCTCAGAGGAGCGCAGAGAGAATCACCCAGCTCACTCAGGGCTCAGAAGCAGCCCTCTCAATATGTGGCACTAGCAAGAGTGGAGATGAAAAGAAACCTCTAAAGGCAATGTCTTGCACAGGAACCATCCACTCCCTTGGTGCCCTTGAAGTCATAAACACACATTGTTCTGCCTCTGATTGCTCAGTCCGTTTCTTCCTCTGCTGAAGACTGATGCAAAGCCCTTTCTCCACAGGCCATCCATGCATTTTTATTTTATTTGAAGACCTCAACCTACATCACCTTCTTGGCCAGGCCAGCCAGCTGTGACGCAGCAAGGCAGGAGTGTGCTACAGTGCAGCCAGCCCAGGTTTGCTCTTCCGAGGCTGCCCCATCCCAGCTATAAAACTCCCTGCCAAGACAAATTGGATTAAGCTCAGGTCAGTTTATGTGAGAGCTGGGCTGCAGGGACTTTTCACTCTAGCCTTTCTTCAGTCCAAGGAACTCCACATGCTCAGCATGACAACAAGAGAGGAGAGAAAGGAGTGAGACTGAAGCCGTGAAGAGAGAACTGGTCTCCTGGGGAGAGGAGAACAAAGAGAGATAAGAAGCAAGGTAAATAAAAAGGCACAAGGGCTTAGTTGTGACTTCAGAGAGAGAAAGTGAGGGACAAAGGGTCAAACTTTATACTAATTAACCCTGCATCAGCAAACCCTGAAAGCCTGCCACAGCTCAAATGACTGCAGCATGGTTGATTAAGTCTGGCCTATCTTCATCTTTTAAACTAAGGATGAAGAAAGTGACAAAAAAAAGTGACAGTTTGACCTTCAGATCCCAGGCAGTTTGCTGTGCTATAGGTCTGACCTGAAAATGGGAGTTTGCTTTGGAATCTCAGCATCATTTTAATTTTGTAAGAAGCATTACTGTGCAAATGAGCACCTACTCCTTGATCCACCAAAGCGCAGGCGTGCGAGCCAGCCTTTAAATACAGGAGCTCCTGATAGCTGAGTGTGACTATTCACAATCTGAAATCACTAAGCATTTACTTAAATACTTTCCTGGATCAGGAAAAGTATTGTCATGGGTGTCCTCTAGCTGCACAATTAATTGAAGTAGTACCTAAATCTTTCAAGACTATTGACAGAATGGTAAAAATCATGCAGCATGTAGAAACTGTGAAGACTGATACATAAAATAAATTGGATATCCATGTCTTGTATAGCATATATATAGCATACAGAAACAGTGTGGTTTATAATGCTGTCCTCAATGGCTAATAGAAAAATAGTAAGCCTGGTTTGGATGTTCTAGCAAGTAGAAACATAGCATAATTGCCATTTAATGCATTTACTTGTTGGCTTGGAAAGAAATTCAAATTCTTAGTGTATTAACGTTGAAAAAGCATCTTAGAAAGAGGTGCTTTTTTCAAACACTGAACAAACAGCTTTATTCTGATAAAGAAAACTGAACTCTAAAGTCTGTCTTCCTTATCACATCGTTCTAGAGCAGGTGATTCCTAGAAATACTGGGGCCTTTGCATACAGCCTACAGAAAGATTTTTTTTCATTATTGGTGTCTATCTACTACAATCCCATCTATCCAGAAGTACTGCAATACAGATTAACTTTTTTTATACGGTTGTTCTGTTGCCACTGAACAACTCCATGAACAAAACCATGAGGACCCCTTTTATTCAAGGTTCTGTCTAGAATTTTTACACAGTTTTCCCTGCTGCTAGAGAATTTAAATACGAATTTTGCAGAATTTGGAGAAGGCAAGGACAGCTCTGCCCAGCTTCTAACACACAAACTAGTTAATAATCACAGCAGAAGAAAGAACGTAGCTGCATTCCCCTTCTTGCAGTATGAGAGATGAGTGATTGAGAACTCCTGCCTCCTGAAATGTCTCTTTTGCTTCCCAGTCCAGTTTGTATTTGTTTAAGCCTGAGGCAGGCAAACACGACACAAGCCCCCAGGAATCCATAACCACCCTGATGCTTCTGGGTTGCAAAGCATCTCCACTGCCATCTGTTTTCAGTCACTCCAAAATGAGTTCTGAAGAGTCAATTGTTTTCTTCTAGGAAAAATAAACATGCAAGCTGCTATTCTCCTGATTTCCAGCAATTTTCTGCTGTGGGTAAATGTAGCTTCAGATTTTAGAACTAAGTCTCATTCTCATCCAAAGAATTTTGCAATATAATTACCTCATTTTTACTGACTTGGATAACTGCTGCCCTAAAAAAAAAAAAAAAAAGAGAAAGAGTGTGTAAAGTCTGCAAGACTAATTCCTCCTGCTGCCTCTTTGCTATAAAATCTTGGAACAATTGATAATGATTAATCTCACTTGATATTTCTTTGGTTCTCTATTTGTTGATCTAAAGGCATTTTATGACTGATTGTTTTCAGTTGCTTGGACAGCTGTCAGATCTGTACTGTGGTTTGATTTGGCTTCCAGGGAGTAAAATTATTATTTTTCTTATTTTTACAGCTCCAACGCATAGTAGCTGACAGAGGTGGCCCTTCAAAAACCATATATGTGAAACCAAAACTGCCTCCAGATTGGGAGAAGATTGCCTAGGGATTCTGCAGGCAGATTACACAAGTGAGATGTGGAAAGTGGCGATGTAGTCTTTATTTTACTACTAGTTTTAAAGATGTCCAGCTTCTGCGTCGAATGCACATACTCTCAAATACAGTGGCAAAATCCATCCCATCAGTGGCTTCACAGGAATGGCTCTGGCCTTTGGAACAGTGCTGGCAGAGGTGGTGGGGTCTGCATTTTTTGCTTGTTCGCGGACTGGAATGCTGCCCAAGCAGTGTCCCCATCCCTGTGTGTCTGGGAAAGGCTGTGCTCAGTAGAAGGAGCGTGAAACAGGGTCAAAGACGACAGATCACAAAATGAGGACAAAATGAGACATAAGAGAGTTAGCAAAAATCAAGAAAGAAGGGTGTTAATACAGAACCGCTCAATACCCATCAGTTTCACCTCTCATCTTCAGTCTCCTGATGGTGTGTAACAGTGATCTATACCCTTTGACTCTGAATCTTACTTATCCTCAATTTTAGCCTGTTTTCATCTCTGCATCCTCCTTTTACCTGCATCTCACACCTGTGTCCTCCAAGTGTCTACTCTCTCTTTCCTGGCTCTTAACTTTTCTCAGGGTCCATCTACGAACATGACCAACAGCGCCTGTATGTCAGCCCTGGCTCGCCCTCATGTCTCTTTTTCTGACTCTAAACTAAAATCTCACCAGCCACTATCCCAAACAAATTATGAGGGAAGACCAATCAATTGTCTGTCAAAGTTCCTCCTCCAAAATATGAAGAATAAAATTTCACTAAAGCAGAAATCTTTGATATTAGATAGTGCTTTCATTGCTTTCACATACAGTAATTAGAAGTTTCCTTGTCTTCAGAAAGTGTACAAAAATCAGGTTTTATTTTGGAACTTCAGGGCTCTGCATGACCATAATCACATTTTCCCTACGTCTTGCTGTGTTCGTTTATACACAGTATCAGTGCTAACAACCTGACCTAAAACGTGAGCTTAAATGGACAGAGTGAGCAACTGACTGCTATTGACTACAGTTCACTAAAATTTAAGCACTTTTGCACAAAAGGATGAATGCTCTTACTGTCTCATGGTGTCTTACTGAACAGATTATGTGAGCTGCTTAACATATGTCCATGTTTGTCCCTGTCCAGTTAACAAACAGGACAAGACAGCCTTAAGCCGAGGTGGTGGCTTTGGGACAGTCACAGCCCAGGGGCTACACTTACTTCCTCCTCCTTTTTTGTAATCTGTTGTTTCCACTGCCCAAAGTTAGCAGCACATCAAAACATACCCAGAAAAAAAGTGAAATGACGGATGGGAATCATTATATTTCATGTCCCCACTGCCTACAAAAGAAAGTACCCCCAGTTCTCTCCACCACCCTGAGATACCCTCTCCTTCCACTGCCCATGCTACTTCTTACTCTGCCTCCACAATCCTCCTAGTTTGCTGCATTACTGCCAGCTCTCTCAAAAAAAGAAAAATAATGAAAAAATACCACACACTACACAACTCTTTTTCAGTTGCCAGATTGTTATTCACCCTTTCAGCCCATTCTGAAGTATCTTAAGTTATTTAGATGAGATGCCTCTCTGGTTCTCTTCTTGAGCCTACAGCCCTACTCTTTTCAAACTTCACCCTTATATTTTCTGGATTTTTAATCCCTATGCCCTAAGAAACTGTTTTTAACAACAGATTTGAGCCTGGCTTTATTTAATCACTTCTACTGACATCTTTGCTTCCTTGCTTTCTAAACCATGGCCATAAATTGTTGGGAAAACAGCACAACAGTTGTATCTTCACATCTATGCCCTCATCAGCTTCACTAAAGTACCACAAATATGGCCCATCAAATCCACCAGGCTATATTCAAACATGCACAACAGGCAGATCTAGCACTATAGACTATGGGTGAAATTTCCTCCATCCTTGGTAATATACAGGTCTTTCAGCCCCATTGAAAGAACCAAGACCTCCTTTCCCAGTTCCACATATCCCCGTGTGGTTCTTTGCCCTCCATCCCTCATCATCCTCTTTAGGGTACCATCTTCTACAGACATGCGTATCACTGATATCAGTCCTGTCTTCTTCCAGGCCACTTGGATGCAAGATGTATTGAGACCATCCTTGAACAAATCACCATAGTGTTGCCATCTCTTCTGCTTTCCACCACTCTGGTCTCATTTCTGTCATCTGATTCCTCTTTATCCACATTGCCTGTTCTCATACCCATTCACGTCATACATTTAACAAGGTGACAAAGAATGTCAAATGTTTTTATAATCCAACTAAACCACATTTGCTGCTTCAACCACCAGCTTAGTTTGCTATTCTCTTTTTAAACAAACACAAACAACTCCAGAAGATCTAGTAACAACGGAAACAGGCGGGCAGCAGAGCAGTACACGCTGAAACTCAGCATGGTCCCCCATTAGGGGGAAAATTTCAAGTGCTTTAATCATGACAAACAGCACCACAATGAGTCAGTGGATATGACGGGTCAGCCTCTTGGCTGGTGCAGCGCCAACAGCTTCCACAGGGGTTCATCAGGCATGAATTGGCCCCATATGTGAAAACCCGCTACAATTTGTCCAGTTTCTCCCATCCCTGTGGAGCAAAGTCTCCATATGTGAGATCCCACAGAGCTGTCAGCCAATGTCACATTTCAATAACAGCAAAAACAACCAGGGCTGCATAAACCAGCAAAGCAATCCCATTGCTCATAAACTGGCAAGTGACCTAGGTTGGCAATGTTTTTGTTGATCACAACCCTTTCTATGGAACAAAACATAGGAACTATCAAGCCAGAACAGACTCAGTGATCCATCTTCTCCTTGTCTCCTGTCTCCAGCAGAGGCCAACACTGGTGCTTTAACAGAAGATTAAAAATGGACATATGAAGCCTGCAAGGCACCTGGGTCGGTTGTGCAATATTTTGCCCTTGACCCAGGGCAAAACTCCACTACTGTTATATACAACTGTGCAATATTATACTGTGCTATCCCAGATATGAAAGGCTGTCAGGTGCTGCCATAAAGAAATATGTCAGAGGATTGTCCATTCTTCTTCTCTCTTGCTTTTTATTTCAGCTTGATTGATATAACTGTGCATCTTCTTCTTAAGATCAAATCTTTTACTTCTCAATAGACTGGACTTTACAAATTAATTGAACTTTGTGTCAACAAAAAGCAATATTATTATTCTTACATATGTTAATGTTCTCTCTTACAGTAAAAGAAGTAGTTTCACAGGATTCTTCCTTGAGCCTTTCCCTGTTTCAAAGAGCTCCGATCCCATTCCTTGCTTTATTCAACACCAAATTAACATTGTTCCACTCAGTCTCTTTTTAGAGAGATTCTCTCACCCCAAACTTTATAAACTTTTATTCTTTTTCACCTTTATTCCACATTGTCTTGGAGAAGCTTTATATAGTTCAGCTATGAAAATAATGAATCTATCCTAAACTAAGATTGCATTCTCATTTCCTATTATGCAAACAAGTAGATCAGGTGGAAAATAAAAAATAAAATAGAATGGGATGGGTTGGAAGGAGTCTTGAAGATCATCTAGTTCCACCCCCCTGCCCTGCACAGGACTACCTCCCACTAGACCAGCTTGCTGAAAGCCCCATCCAGCCTGGCCATAAACACCTCTTGGGATGGGGCACCCACAACTTCTTTGGGCAACCTGTTCCAGTGTCTCACCGCTCCCAGAGTAAAGAATTTCTTCCTATTATCTAATCTAGATCTCCCCTCTTTCAGTTTAAAACCATTACCCCCTCATTCTATGGCTACATTCCCTCATAAAGAGAGTCCCTCCCCACCTTTCCTGTAGGCCCGCTTTAGGTACTGGAAGGGGCTATAAGGCCTCCCGGAAGCCTTCTCTTTTCCAAGCTGAACATCCTGAAATTATATCAAACATGAAAAAAAGCCCTGAAACTGGAAAGTGAGCTTAGGGAAGGTGGCTCTGATGATACTGATAGCTATACACTGAATCATGTTTTTTTGTAAACTGCTAATATTTATTTTAAGTACAAACCGTGCTTCATTTCCAAAGTGGAAATCATGACCAGGGGACTGGTTTTTGTATGTTTTATTTGTATGTCATTTTGTCACAAAATGAATGAATTTGCAAGTATCAGAAGACAATACAATCTGATCTATTATTTCTTCTAGTTCTCTATCTCTGAAACAAGTAGGTTTTAAAAGCTGAGGAGCTTCTCAACATAAGGAACTTCTAAATCAGTTAAAAAAAAGTATAGACACTTCTGTTTTAAGCTACCAAAAGTAAAAACCTTTGCCACAATTTATATATTATTAATATTCATAGCACCTTCTGATTACAGAGCCTGAGTTATAGAGAGAAAAGGTTTGCATCCATCCCCGAGCTCAATATTTTTTGAAGTACCAACTGCCAATTCTGGCAGCCCCACCACCCTTGTGAGGTGATAAATTAATGCTCGCACTCCCATGGTACTCCTTGCCAAGCCAGGCAGAGTTCAGCCAGGCAAAGCTTCGCTTTGTCCAAACTGCACCCACCCTCTAGTGGGATGAGGAAAAAGTGCTGCTCCAGGCTGCAATTCTCTCCTAGACCTGCTTTATCCTGTGGCACAGGACAACTTGCTGTAATATTGAAAGAACGTTCATATAAGATAAGCATGGTAAGCATTTTCTTTTTTTGCTTCTCTTTACCCTCCACACATCTGTTAGACACACATTAATAAGGCACGTTATTTCTAAAAGGTGATTACAGCCCTAATGAGTTTCACTGAGAAACTTTAGGGGCAATCTTTTCTTTCCAGCTTCGCCTCACGCTCTTCAGACTTGGTGCCATTTTAACTACAGTTTCATTGGTGACTAAGCAGTGATTAGTCCAGTGAATTAGTGTCTGTAGTTACTGCTACAAGTTAAAAACAAATGCACAAATAAAAATGCCTTGGAAAAAAAAACATAAATCCAACCCATTTTCCTCTATATATTAGACAGACCATTACAATTGACTGTAAAAAGTAGAAAAGTGGAATATTGTTGCTAACAATGAGCACTGCAGTTGTGGTACAATATCTTTGACAAAGCAGCAGAGCTGTAAAGAGGTTTCAAACCACAACTGAGGTCAACTGTACGAATCATAACAAGTGAGCAGTCCTTGGGGCAAACCACTCTTGAAAGCATCTGCAGCAACAGAAGACCAATCCTGCTCCCCACAGCCAGTGAGAAGACAAACCAGGATGCTTTGCAAGGGACAGGCAAACAAGACCAAAGGTGATAGGAGCCCTCAGCTAGGGATGCAGCCCCCCCATACCTGGGCAATAGCTGAGGAGGTCTAGAGGCAACAGCCAGGGTCAACCGCAACCCAGAGGCCCCAGGCAAGTCCAAATCAAGCCAGAAGGTGAAGGCACAAGGCTGAGCACAGCAGCTCCCTGTACTACCAGAGCTAAGCCAGCAGACACAGAGTGGATACCTGAGTTGGAGTCCAGACAGAGCTCCTCAAGGCAATCACAACCTGCTGGCACCGTCAGGGGCCTGCAAACCTCTTTATAAACCCAGACTAACGATCCCCAGTGAATTTAGGTGAGTCAAATTAGGTCCAAAAGAAGAAAGTAAAGATTTACAGCAAAGATGCAATGTGAGGAACTACTAAGAAATATATATTCTGTCCTCAAATACAAAGCTGGAGCTTGCAAATCAATCCACTGCCTTTAGAAGTAAGCCTTGATGAAAGCTGGAGGTAACGAATTGACTCTGGAAACCATGATGCCTCCTAATAGCCTGACTATTTTGTCCACTTTATGCATGACAGCAAGGTGAAAGACAGAAATAAAGCAGCCAATGCCATTAGAAGCAAGACGGGACCTGAAACAATTGAACAGGACCGAAGAGTGTACGATCCCTTTCTCGACATGATGCAATTAGCAGCCTGCTGAGCAGACTCAGGTCTAGAATGGAAACAGCGTGAGGCCAAGGGGGGAAGGGAATAAAAATAAAGCTATCTTTCATAGATCACATGGTCCCACCAGGAAATGCGGAAACCTCTGACTTGTCTGGCTCTCCATCTCTCCCTCCCTACGGGTCTGCTGCAGAAAGCACAGCCTGTGTGCCCAGGAGGTGATGAAATCCCTAATGTTGTATGGCACATGGGGAATTTGGGGGATTGCAAAACAGGATGTTTCTTGGAGGAAATACAGTCTCAGCAAGCAAAAGGTTCAAGTACGGTACATCTCACAATGATGTAAGAGCTTGATTATGTATCTCGCTTAAAGCCCAGCTTAGGGTTTTAGTTCTAGTAGAACTAATAGGCAACACCTGCTGCGATGAAAACAATTTCCGTCCCTGAACTCTAGCAGAAGTGTTTATCTTTTGAGTTAGAGAATGTTTCTCTAATGTCTGAACAAGACTCCAGGGACAGGAACATATGCCCAGAACTGACGTTTCTGTGCATTAGATAGCTTATAAAAATGAGAATTAGAAAAACCTGGTATCATCAGATGTCTCATTCAATAAAGTCATTAAATGGAAAGTACAGAAAGGTTCCTCTAACATTTCCTCTCCCTGCCACTGTAGTCCCAGTTGCTCTTTGTAGAGCAGAAACAGAGGCTCCTGAAAAAGCTTGATGGAGTAAATTCTGAGTTCAAAACTTTTCCAGATCTGTCCCTGGCAAAACTACCATTGGATTCAATGGAAATGTTACCCAAATATGGGCCTCAGGACTTGGGCCTCTTGGTTTTAGTTACTAATTTTATTATTAAAGGTTAAACAGAGCTGTTGACAGTACAAACGATTTTCTTACGTAAGCAGTGAAAGGGAGAGTGTCAGATATACAAGATAAAACAATACTGCCAAGTCCAGGCAATATAGGTTATGGGTGAATGTCCTTTCACAGAACATACTGCACCAAATCCTGAGTTTCACCCTCTTCCTCAAGCAAAACTCCCGCTTAAATCAACCGGAGCTCAGTGTGAGCAAGAGGCTGGGTCAAGCCTAAGAAAGGACCTTGGGTTCCAGCCATTGTCACTACAAGGGCTTTAAGAGACTGTAGCTGTTGAAAACAAAAAAGCTCTACCTTTAGAGAACAAAAGGAGTGAGCAGTGAAATTTCATCAAAAACCACATGCTTTGCTTTGCACTGAGAATGGAAAGGCACAGGTCCCAGATTTGATCAACAAAGCTGAAGGGTGAAGGATTGCTTCATTTTGAACTTACAGGGACTGTTTGTCCTAATAGTGTCCTAGAATGATAAGACAGACCTGCCCTGCAGATGTAACTGCTATACAGATTCATTATTTAATAGCCACTAAATACTACAACTGCAAATTAAGTGCTTCAGCCATTCAGCTTCAGCCATACACTCAACCCTTAACAATAAACCCCTTGATGATAGGAAAATCAGGGAGGACATGTAGGGTTTTCCTCCTATACTTTCTGCTATGATATTCTTTATCTAAATCTTGGACAGAAACCAGGGACTTGTTTTTAATTCTTGACCAAAAATAATAACAGCAAATGATGTGATGCTTAAAAATAATAACCATCCAGTCAAAAGCAAACTGTACTCAGTTCAATCTAACAACACTTCATTGGTTGGGTGATTAAGTGGCAACCCAAAAGTTAACTTCCTGGAAAATCTACTGTTGTTATAATGAAATTACATTGCCAGAGCCATGGGTCTGTCTTTAATAACAATGCAACAGACATTGAGGGAAATTCCTGTGGTTGTCTGTCCTATTCAGATACAGCTATCATCCAATAGATCATCAGCTGTACAATAGTCAATGGTGTCACAAAGTTTTTGACACAGTTAACACATTAACACATTAGACAAATGTAGGACTTGAGCCAATTCTCACCAAAGCCAATGGAAAAACTCCAACAGAGTTGTACTGGGCACAGGGATGGTGTCACACATATTGTCAATCACGTAGGAAACAAGACAATCACAGCAGCTCTCTTCTGACATCAGCGTCTGCCTCTACTCAAGGCTTTGGCAGAGCCTCATGAAAGACTGGTTCTTTTTCTCCTGTTTCTTTTAAACATCCCTGAGAATCACTTGGGTTTGGGGGTTTTTTGCCATAGGGTACTCAAAAAGACATTGACAAGGTTCACAGAACTGAAATCTAAATAATATTTGTCTTTTCTTAAATTTCATATACTTTTCAAAGTGTGATTTGATTTTTACTGAATGCCTTTTAAAATAAAGAAGCAATGAGCCCTTGCTCTACAGTCAACCCCCCTGTCATAAATCAAAGACCAGCTCTGATCGTGTACTGCTGAAGTATGGTCATATCAGCAAACGTGCCAGTATGTCTAACCATGGAATGTATTTTCTGAGCAAATGTTTAGTAAAACTCACATCATTTGCTGAGTAAGAGTTCATTGGGATTGATCTGCTCAGGAAAGGAACATCACAGATGAAAACATACTGTTCCTTTACAGTCACAATGCTAACACGGCAGTAAACACTATCGCAACTGACAAATCAGGCTTAAACAGTAAAATCCTTGTGCAAATGATGTACAGAAATACCAGAACTCCCAGTTTAAAATGAAGAGCTGAAAAATTATGAAAGAGTGAGAAAGACTTTAGAGTGATCATTATGGCACTGGTTCCTGCTGGGTGGAAGATCCAAATGAAAGAGTGAGCAAGAGAACTCGATCCTGGAAATATGCTCACATATAGAGACATAAGTAAGAGCCTAAATCCAAGATGATTCTCCCCTTTTTTTAAAATCAGGGCTTCAACAGAAACCTGTACATTTTCCTGTTAACATAGAAAAAAAAATAGCACACCTGCCCCAGCCCTGCTGCAGGACAAGGCTGCTGCGTGGGCACCCCGGCAGGGAGTTTCTGGCTATCCACCCCCTGCCCGAGAGCTGGGCAGAGGCAGGAGCTGGGCAGGTGGAGCAGCAGCCCAGCAGCTGAGTTTGTGTTTCCTGTAGCTGTGCTGCTCTCACAGACGCTGCAGCACAGTCAGCCCCGCTGCCAGGGAGGCTGTGGCACATCCTCTTCTCCTGCCCTGCCTGGACTTCAGGGGACTGTCCTAGCAGCAGGTGTAGTAAGCAAGAACGTCCATCCTTTCTCCAGTACACGTTCTTCAGCAGATGCTTGCTGTGTTGCATCTGTTTCTGACAGAGACCTTTGCTTTTGGCCTAATGCAGTGCTTTAACGATTAAGTTGCCCTAAGAATAGAGCCTGTGCACATGCTAACTAAAGGAGGTTTCTAGTCTCCCATCTCAGAACCTTCCAAGGAAGAGATGATTAGCAAGCAAATAGCTACTTAGTTCACGATGATCCATAACACCAGCGCCTGTTATCAAACTTTGCCCAACGTAATATCCTTATACCCCAAATTTAAATCACTGCAAAAATAATCTCTTGATTAGATAGAAATACGTAATGATGGACTTATTTTTATTTCACTGCAAAGGACACACCATATTTTTTTCAGCTGAAATTCATAGAAGACTCCCTGGTTTACATGGGGAAATGGGGAACATTCACTGCAGTGTGCCTGCAGGGGAAAAGAAACTACTTCTCAGAAAGGGCCAAGTTCAGGATTTCAGCCTGCACTTGAAGCAGGGGCTAAGAGTAAAGTCCTGGCTGGTTCAGTTGTGAAATCTCTGTAAGCAAGTTTAGAAGCAATTATGAGCACAACTGGCAAAGGCTTTCAGCTAGAAAAAAAGCTACTCTACTGGTGAAGACAGGCAGGAGGGTGCAGATGAACTGGAGTCTGCAAATACATATCAGATGGGGGTCTGTATGGACAGGAGGACTATTCAGATGCTGCTGCAGTATCCATGAAGGATTTAAGTCCTTACACCAAAGTGCTTTACCCAAAGCTATTAGTAAAATATTTTTTCCTCTGTTCCTTACATGGACTCTAGTTTTGCAAACAGCTATAACAAAAACCTTCTGAAATGCCAGACAGAGGGAGGAGGTGGACCGGCCACATAATGTGCAATGAGGAGACTGGTTTGGAAGGTCCTAATGGAGCACTTCAGCCCAGTGATGGATTTGGGAATCAGCTTGTGCTGAGCTGAATGCAAAACTCACAATGGGAAAAGATGCCTGTTCTTACCAAGGCTCTATTAAAGAAAGGTTTTGTGAAAAGTCAGGTCATAAACAACTGAACCTAGGAACTTAAAAATCTACATCCATGAAGAAAAAGAAGGTACAGAATGAACCTAAATTAGGCAGATTCCCCCAGGGAAGCAGAAATAGGGGTCTTGTTAAAGCACCAGCTGTTAATTCCCATCTGTATGTAATTTACACCTATCATCTATGCAGAATAAAGCCCTTCCAAAAATGAACATTAGTGAACTGGCTAAAAACTGGAGTAGGCCCAAGTGCAAGCTTGTGGTAGGTGTCCCACAGCTCTGAGGAGACCATCTGTTTCCCACATGGGTTTGAGGCTAGATAACACTTCTAGGCAGTACAGAGGCAAAGGTCACCAGTGACAGGATTGCCCAAGTGAAGGGAAACCACACTGGGGAAAACTAGAAGTTGCTGAAGCAGCAAAGCCACCACCAGCAACTCTTCTCAAGGCCTAGGCAAAACTCTGGCCACTCGGCTGCCATTGAAGGTATAACACTGACAGCTTGAAAGCCACATTGCTGATCAGAAATAACTCTGAACCATGGAAAACGTGCACAGCTGAAGTACATGGGAACTGCAAGAAGTAAATAAACTATAATTATCAGCTACATCAGGAGAAATCCAGGTCTCAGTGAAGTTCATGTCTATATAAGGGGTGGACTTTTAATAAAATGATCGCTATCTCTAGTGCTGTGGGGTTTTGAGTGACATCCACTTCAGCTACCCATTTTTTTACCACTGTGAACTGTAGCTCAATTAGGGGAGTTAAGGTGTGGGTTTGGAGTGAGTTAATCCATCTGTTAACTGTGCTAATATGTTTCTTCCCTGGACAGTTTTCAGACATCTCCAGTAGACGGGAATACAAACAAGTGCCGATTATAGGGACATCTCATGGTTTCCCCACTGTTCCTCCAGTATGATGGAGATGAACTGCCTCCCATATGGACTCTGAGTAAAAACTATGGCAAAACCCATTCATGACGCAAAGGATTCTCCATGTGCTGATGCCATTTCAACTGGCTGGTGGGAATCAGCTGTTTGATGCTGGATCAAAGACCATATTCTGCAGGAGAATGACGTGACCAAGTAGCAGGTGCGGCTGGTGGAAGGTCACATCACAGGGACAGAGTTCAGTGTACCTGGTGTCACAAGAGAAGAGGTTGACTCTGAATAGCTCAGTGAGCTAAAGGCTGGCAGACATGACAGCAGAAGGAAGAGAGAGGAAGTAACAAGAAGAGCAGCTCTCAAGAAAAGCTAGTCCCTTCTCCAGAAATCAAGAAGTTAGGACCTAGCCCTCATCCAAAACCAGACTGTGCTTAAACCAGGCAGAGCTCTCCAGAAGCTCTGTCATCATCACACTGGTCAGACAGCAATGAAAGAGAAACAAAATCACATCCTGGAGCACAGCCAGAGGCAACTACCCAACTGCAGCAGTAAGAAATGTCAAGAGATACTTAGGCATATGCATTGACTATTGAAACCTTCATTTACAAACAGATCTACTGTTATCTGTATTAATCTACTGTTGCAGACACCCAGAGTAAAACATCAAGAGTGAAATGCGTTCGCAGTTTAGATATGGTACCATCAGACTAAACCAGTCCCCAGATATCAAGGCAAACCAAATAGTGATACACTGGTCTACTGAGAGTCATTCAAACCCATAAATGTTCGAGAGCTATCTTGGAGAATGACACACAACCTAACCCAAGATTTGAGAAGTGAAAACATCTTCACGTAAGTTATGTTGCTTTTGTCCTTAAAACACAGAAGAAACTTTTGGTAGGAGAATAACAGATTCCAAAACATTTTAATGAGATAAAGTTTGAATTTACACTTCAATTTGAGAGTAATCATATCTTCCTGGTGGGATGTGTAACCATCTGATTATTCCAGGAGACACACTTTGGCATACTAAGGTGATGGAGCTGTTTGTATGCTCCACACATTTGTACAGATTTGCTCAAAACTTCACAGAAGAGGCACAGAACTATTATGTCCACTAATTAATAGAGATTTTTGACTGGAAAAAGGAATACCCAATGCACTATAGACAGCTAAAATTCCCTAAAACCAATCCCTTCTCGTTTATCCAAATTCAAAGGACTTCAAAACCCAGCTGATCTCAAATCACCCATCCATCTCATCTCCTGTAAAACACCTTCAAGATGCTGTTGATCTGCATTTGAAACAGTGGAGGTGATTGGTAGGCAGTGACTGTGTCACCTGAGGAATCTATAAACCTTTTGAGAGCAAAATCAGTATTCCACTACTAAACTGCTAGGTGTTATCTGCAAAGACCGGGAGTAAGTCTGGAGTTCCCTGGGATGGGCGTATTCCCTCTACTACCCCTATTTCTTGCAGGGTGGATAACATACACAAGCTCAGCTGTGTTGAGCCTCCCCAGTCTGGCTCCCTTTTGTTAGGTCTGTTGATGCACAAAATAAAACTCGGGCTCCCTGGCTTGTTCTTGCGAAACGCTGTCACAAGACCGGTTTGAATGTATTCTCACTGCTTTTTAGCCAGCTGAGGACATCTGCACCAAATGCTGCTTTCCAGGCACACGGTGAGGAATGTATACACAGACATGTATACCCATACATCTCCAAGGGTGCCCTGGATTGTACTGTGTAAGGAGTGCTCTGGTGGGGGTACGCTGTGGTTTCCGTACCTAACAAATTTTAACCTACAATGAGGGAACTGAACAGCCTATTTTTGCAAATGTAAAACCAAAGATTTTGGCTTGCTTAGGACATTGAGTCTGCCACACATGTTCATTGAAAGCAAGGCAAATGCTGAGGGAACTCCATAACCCTCCCAGACAGATGCAGAAAAGTATTTGGAAATACCCCAGTGTGTTCCAACAGCCTCTAATGGGAGACTGGCTGTGGAAGAAGAATTGCTGGTATGATCTCAGGACTCAACCCACTGCAGTCAGACAGTCTGCCCACAACGATGGGCCCAGCCAAGACAATACAAACTCTATACTCACTGATAATCTAGACTCAAATACAAACAACATCCCCATGTCTGACTACACTACTCAAGTGAGACGATGAACATGGAAACGTAACATAGATAGCAGGTCTCCTAACACAGCTACCTGGTCTCCTAATTTCAAAGCCAGTGAAATTTCTTTGCAGCTTTCAAAAATTTCTAATGGGGCCAGTTGAAATGATGGATGTACACAGCTCCTCCAGCCACAGGCAGCACTGGATATTCCTATGAGTACTAAGGTCCTGTGTGTATTACACGGCTGCCTCTATTCGGGAGGCTAAAAAGAAGTTCAGTCCTGCTTGTATATGCTGGAATCATTACATACAGTGTTCCCATAAATCATCTAAATGAGTATTACTATGTCAGTAGCTAGGACAGTTGCTGTTATTATTGAAAAACCTTCTGGCAATCCAATGCTAGTGCCATCCAAGCTGAGGTTGGCCTCAGTGCAATTTATACCAGTCTCAAGTCTGTGCCCTGCAAACAGTTTCCCAGAAAGTCTCTGGCAGCTAAACGACCTGTGTTAAGGCTGCCATGCCCATTCTCCATCATATTCGCCAACATGAGACAGGTTGACACAGAGCTGTGTCACCAGCCACACACCACCGGGAGCCGCGTCCTCCTCAAGGGTGCTAGTGCTCTGCACCCCGGGAGCAGGGTCTGCTCCACAGCCACTACACATCCGAGACAGAGAGAGCCTGTTCTTCACTTGGATGAAATACCTCACGTGGCACAGGAGACTGGGGAGAACCAACCCCAACGTTCCTGCCGAGGACACTATGCACACAGACTGATCTCAGCAGCTGCTCTCAGAGCACACAGCAAAGCCACCGGTAAAAGAAGGCACAAAAGCATAGGCAGCATTTACCTCAGCCAATGTGCCATCAATTATCAGAATAGAAACTTGACTGAACACAGTGATTTGAAAAGGCAGAGGGAAGAGGAGTCCCAGGAGGCAGCAGACCATGGGCACCCTGTCTGTGGTCTCATTCTGCACATTCCACCCTCCAGTCAGCTCTGTCTGAAACGCTTACCCAGAGTCCAATTTATTCCTGTGGATTTTCAAGAAATATGAATCCTAAAACAAGATGTACTGGAAGTTCAGTACATGGTATTAAAGCTAGTATCCATCATGTCAATTCTGTCTCTCCAATTTATTCATTCTGCTTGTTATTATCATCTGACTATAATCTACTCATAAACAATACCCTTATGATTTTTTCCATGAGTATTTATTTCCTCAGTCATTGACTTTGTTTCCTGAGGCTATTTAAAAAAGTAATAAATATTTATATAAACACATCTCTCTTTTGAAATGGTCCCTAACTACTTATAAATGCAATATGACATCAACCAAAAATCAAGGCATATTTGGCACATGGGACCCACTACTGGCTGTGACAATGAGTGTAGCTGAAATAGCCCCAGGAAAGGACCCACCCAGCCCATATCCAGAATCCATTTACATAAATACAGGGTCCAGTCTTGGTCCACAGACCAGTAAAACTCTTCAGCAGGTTGGAGAAGAGCCACCTGAACAACAGCACGGGGAGATATCCATGCACCAGCCAGATGTGCAGATACAGTTGTACAGTACTGCAGCACCACAGCTTATTTATAGTTGGATGGGTCTGAATTCCATTCATGGACATGTTTCCAGAATAAAATCTGATTACGCTAGAACAGAAAAGACAGCAAATATTATCTCAGAGGGTTTTTCTCACAGAAAACAGCATCCAGCAATTCTTCCATTTTGGGTTATAAAGTAATTTAAAATAAGGAGGAAAAACCTTCTGAAATAATCCCTTTGCAGACATAAGAAACTACCATGTACAGTCCCATGCTGATGAGCCCAGCTATAATCCAATCTTTGCTTTCTGCTGACTAGCTGAGCTCTCGTGGTTTATTATGTCAGTGGAACCCCTCAAAAGAATTATAGCCTTTTATTCAGCTCCGAACCATGTATTATTATGAATACTAAACTGGTTCAAAGAAGTCTATTGGTCCTGCTATAACATTAGACAAAGTCTTAAGTAATTACCTATCTCTTCAAAGAATGTGTTTTCATTGGCGTCAGACCCTGCTGAAAGCAGGCGTGCATGCTTGTGGATACACTGTGCACAATGTCCCCGGAGGAAGCACGTGGCAATGTATAAACAAGAGGACAGAGCTTCCGCCACCACAGCACAGCAAAATGTTAAGGCTTCCACAGCAAGCAAAAAATCTAATCTTAATTTGTCATAATAAAAACACATTAAATGATGCTCAGAATAAATACCGATGTGAGTGATGCAGGCAACATGCACATCACAGCGGAAAACGGCAAGTTACTTTGTGATGAATAATAAGTGAAGGTAGTTAATTAAGCTACTTCAAAATTAGATGTTAGCATCAGCCCAGCAAAAAGATGGGCTCAAACAGGTTCCTCCATCTAAGTGGTCCCAGTGGAATCAGTAGATCCCGCAACAGCAGCAGGACTTTCATCTGTATTTCAAAAGCTGCCTGTTCCATACTGGTAAGTGCTCATTTAACACCTGCAAAGCAGCAGGACCACGCTCTATGACTCTGCTCCCTGCACTGAGCTCTGGTTTTTTTACACGCTGTCTGCAAGTCCTGCTCATGATCGTTAAGATTGGGGGAATCTTTTCAGTCTGAACTGTCAGGGTTTGACAACTAACTATTCACTGAAAAGCTGCTTTTTTTTTTTTTTTTTTAATGTGAATTTCAATTCACAGTACTCATTATTCCACAGGAGGAATATAAACTCCTAAATTGTCCTGTAGGTCACGAATGGAAGTATCTCTAAGCCAACACGGTTTACATGCTGTGCTATGTGTCAGAGCATCCTCCTAGATCCCACACAAGTGAAATGAGAAGTCCCACCAAGCCATTGTAGTTAGGCCATGGGAAGAGTTAGACCTGGGGGTTAGCTCACGTCTGATCTGCACTGAGAAGTCCCAAAGCAGTGGGAAGACATGTACGAAGTGAAATGTGATTATGAAAAGGCAATGCAAGCCCAAGATGAGACTGTAGAGCTGCTTTTCTGTCTCTTTGCTCTTACCTGCTGTGCAGAATTGCCTTGAACTCATTAGGTCCAACATGAAAACAAAAAATGACCCTTAATTTCAGCATCAGCTGTTGGCTGAAGTGCATCAGTGGAGAAAAAGCATAGGAGAGGCAGGCAAACCATCCATTCAGTTTGTGTTTGCTGGTATCTGCACGGCCATGCACGGGGAAGGCAGATTCACTTTCAATCTGAGGTCAGTCCAACCGAGAACCAGGATTGGCAGGTGGGGAAATTTAAGAGCATTATATTAACTCCAATTCTGGAATCATTGTCCTGTGTAGAGAGTCGTACTTTTGTGGGCGGTGACTATGGTGCTATAATTACCACTATAATTACACTGGCATGTTTCCTTCTTGGCAAGCCCCATCAAATTACAGTCCCGTTACCTGACTTGGGTCTCTGATAGTCCTACTATGATGGCATGATAGAAAACAGCTTTTTTATTTTTTTCTTTTCTGTTTTTTGGGGTTTTGGGGTTTTTTTGGCCTGGCTGCAAGCTGATAGGGTTACTATGAATTGTAAGGCCAGGAATGTCAAGACAGTTTCTTCTAGAGCAAAAAACAGTGCTGTCCATGTTCATTTTGTCTGGAGTTACCACTTGTGACTCCTTCAGGAGGTGAGGTGCAGGAGAAACCAAGAAACCAGAACATCAGGAGAATCCATGTTTTTGAAGGAGAAAGACAGCCCAGGACTAGCAAATCTCACCCATCTTTAACTTTGCCTCACGTAACTGCATCATAAATACACATAAGCTGGGTGTGTCCGATAAATATGTCAGCCGTGACACTTTAATTATTTGCATTGGGCTTTGGCACTTATGTCATAGTGGTAACTCTCATCTCTCCCACAGCTATTGCTTCGGGATTTATCGGATTCAAAAACACAAAACCATCTTGTGTTGCAGGGGAACCCGCTTCATCTTTCGGTTTTGATCCTGCCTGTAACAAAGCACGAGTTAACCTTGAACCACATAAAACAAAGAGGACATTTTATATACCAGGTGGCCCTCTTGTGAGGGACCTAGATAACTCCTTTTTGCTCTGTATGAAAGCGTGTTCTTCCCAAAATCAAAGAGGATTTCTGCAGAAGAGCTGTGACACTGCAGCCCTTGGTGGGGAGATGGAGGTCACTGTGTCCCAGCAGACCGTGGACTGGGTAGAACCAGAGACTCCACTACAAATCTTCCACACATCCTCCTTTTCTTTATAACACACAGGAGGATTCGTTTCTGGTGACTTTACTGAGCAATTCTCTGAATCGAAGTTTCTTCTCGAAACTCTTTTCTCTAGTTTCTGATGTATTTTTCTCCCTGCTGATCTGGAGTCCGACCTGGGAAGAGGGGTGTTACAGGGTGTTCAGCACTTCTCTCTGCGTCAAGCCGCAGCTAACTGAGGTAGCCACTTCACTCAAGGAAATTATTTGAGGTTTTCTGAGAGCCTCTTGACAGTAGGTAAAGATTGTTTCAGCCTGTGGGAGTGCCAGCTAGAACCCTTTATAACCTGAATGACATGTCATGTCATAAAAACTCCTGCTAAAACTCACTCTGTCCTTTCAAGACGGCAATTTTGACGTCAATGTCTGTCTTTTCAACCATCGCATAGCAGCTCATCTGGATAAGAACCAGCAAGTCAGAGATTGACTACAAGTATCTCCTAGCAAGAGTCCCTTCCATGAATTATTTAAGAATGGAACTTGGAATGTATTGCAGATCTCTTCCCTGTTCTCTCCTGGGGGGGGGGGGGGGGGGGGGGTGAAGGGGAAATGTACTACTGTGAGAAAAAAAGGGAGAAATAGATGCTTTTGGCCAATGCTCTTATCTGGTGACTAAGCAGACTGCAGGCTGATGCGTCTCAATCTGAAGAGCCACATTTTGATGGTCCTTTCGCACATAATTACCTACAGAGCTCCCATTTTTCTGTAGCTAGTGCAGTAGTCACAGAAATCAGGGCTGTTCGGCATTATCTGCCTTATATTAGTTGTAATCACATCACATTTTTGTTTATATCCACAAGTAATAAAAACCATGCATATCTTTAGTTTGACTTAAAGAATAAAGTAAATACATAATTCTGGCAAATTGTTTGGAATTATAGTTTAACGGCATCTGGTTCAGATATTCTGTAGTAAATTGTTGGCACCGGCATTGCCGCTCTTTTTTTTTTTTTTATTTGAACCAAAAATGTTCTCAGAAACATGTGTTTTTCGTCCAACTTCCATGTAATCCATTTTATGAAGGCCACAAAGCTTACGAAGTTTGAAACTTAAACTACCTGAGCAGAAGAGATTGTTTCTGGACACTCATTACACAGCTGATTAACTGAGGAATAAACAATTCTGGCATGCAACCTAGCGTGTCTGTTGGTTTGGCTTTTTGTCTCAAGGAGTTGTCTTTCTCGAAATACCTCCCCAGGTACAATGTGTACATTCCACCCTGTTTTGCTCACAAATTACATACCTCTCTTTTATGTCGAGTCCAATATAGCTGCACCAGATTTTCTTATTCCACATAAAAAGTAACCAATTACTTGAGTAAATACCTGTTTTAAAAATATCACAAAGTGGTTTCCTGCTGCTCTGAATACTAAAACGTTCGGCAGGATTTCTGACCCTTATAAATCTTTCAAGTAGTTCATATTTTATCAAAGAAGCCAGATCATCTTTAAACCTGGTCTATAACTCCTTGAGACCATTTCTAAAATACTTGATTTTAACACAAGCAATCAGGGGAAAAAAATGGCTGTATAATTTGTTAATATAATTAGCTCTGACTTTTCTAGCATTTCATTCTCTGTGGCTTTATTGTCAACTTCTGCTCGTTCATCATAAAAACTACAGTTACCAGAGATTCAAAAATCCTAAATCAATGATAGATGGGGTAAAGTGGCTTAAAATACAACCCTTTGAAGCTTCCCAACAGACCTACATTTACTGAGCCTAACAGGTTCTCCAGTGTCAAATCCCATTTCAGTCACTGTCAGCAGCTTTATTAGCACCATCTGAGAACCACCTTGTGGGAATTAAACCAACACATTCCCAGAGCAGGTCCCACACCAGAAGGGACCGAGTCCAAGAGGCAACATCCCTGCACCCTCCCGACCACTTTCCCAGCGATGCTTTGCAGTTCTGAGCTGGCTTCGTAATGATGTGTCATTTGCAAGTCAGCACCTTGCACTAAGCCCTGAGGTGGGGAAATTACCCAGCAGAAGAGGCAACAATAAATTCCCCTGTCTTGCTTATTTTCTCAAGTCTGATGAAATCCCATCACGCTGCTGGGGCTGCAGAGCACAGCTTACTCTAACTCTACTGTGAAATGTGGTTAGTCACAGATAAAAAAACCCAGAATCCAGACCTCGGCACACCTTCCCTACAGCATCCTCTTCCCTTTTGAAGTCATCAGCCTCTTCGTCCTTCAAAACCGGGTGTGCTCGCTCTCTCCCCGTGTGCTGCAGCCTTCTGCACAGCATTCCTCAGCCTTCACCTGCCTGAAATGGCTTTGCAACGACACAGCCCTGTTAATAATCACAAAAGTAGCTCTTCTCCCTAAAAACCCCAAACAATTAATTGCTTCCCGTTTAAAGGTAGCTGCAAAATGCTGGTGCTACTGCTTGATCGTAGGGAGTTTTAATCAAGCCATGAAACACTCCTAGGCAAAAACCTATGCTAAAGGGAGCTCAAAAGTGTATTCCTAAAAGCCAACAGTCATCCACAACTGCTGGAAGTAGCTGTGATCCTCTCCAAAGTGTTACTCCTCAAACACGTCATCAAACGCCTCGCAACCGGACACCGGGCGCCGGCGTCCACGCAAGCTGCCTGCTGCTGGAGCAAAGCTGCGGGCTCAGTGCCTCGGGACCCAGGCATCCCAAGTCTCCTGGAAACCAGCCTCTAAAGCTCTGGAATTGGTAATTATTCTATAAAATTACCTGGCACTCAAACTGGCAGTCGGTTGCGCTGCCAGGGAGCGAGTTAACACCGTGCTCCAAAAGATGCCAAATTTGCTAGAGCATGACTTGTGTAGCACGGGCATTTCTCCTGACAGCGCTCACCTCCAAAGTGGAGGCGCAGCTCCTTGCCCTGCTAAGGGAGGGCTGAGTGTGGCCAGATCCTCTCAGCCCAGGAGCCCCCTGAGGAGTGATCTCGAGAGAGAAAAGCAGGGAAAAATAAAAATCCTGCAGCTCTGAGTGCCACCCGCCGCCTGGCAAAGTCTGCTGAGCAGGGAGAAATGGGAAATGCTCAGCTTGCCGAGAGCCGGCAGATTTCTCCACCAAATAGTGACACGAGGGGGTGCTATTTTAGGCACGGTTTTGGTAAGGAAAAGAGACGTGAAAAATAACCTCGGATGGAGCAATTAATGCAACGTGGGCTGAAGGGGTGGACGAGCAGCACTAGGGCAGCCAGGGCTGCGTGGTTCGAAGGACGCGTTCTGAGAAAATGATGAGATCTGACTTGAGAAGTCACCCAGAGGGAGGAACCTGGGGTCTGGTGCACGGAGGTTGCATGGAATGTCCTAGGAGTCAAAGGGGCAAAACCCATCCCAAAATTTTTACTTTAAAACGAAGCAGAAATATTCATGAGGAATGGCTGCAGGAGGGCATCAGAACCTAAAGCAGCAGGGCAAAGGCATTAGGGGAAAGCACAGTTTGTGAGACACAAGAAAAAAAAAAAAAGTCAAATATACACTAAATGTATAATACAAACTGGCTGGTTAGGTATAGTACATTGGTTGTTACCTCCTCCAATGCAATAAAAACTGCTGTCCCTTAAATCCTGCTGCCTGTACTCCCTCTGCGCTGCTCCTGAGTTCATTCAGTCCCTGGTCTTTGAATACTGAAGATGAGAATTGTTAAAGTCGAGCTCGTTAGACCTAGCAAAGGCAATTAAATAGCAAAACTCCTAGCAGTAGCAGTATAAATAGTAAGAGAACAAGGACAAAAGAAGGGCCACCAGGCACTCAGGGTGAGATAAAACGAAGAAGAAAACCTCTTCCTTTAATAGCCGAGTTGGCAAAACGGGCAGAGCCCATCCCAGGGGCGCAGGGGCTTTGCAGACACCCGCACTGGCACAGCGAGCTCCTCGGAGGAAAGCTGCAAGTTGCAGTTTACAAGGCAGCAACGCATTGATAACAGGGAATTTCCACAGGAGCTTGGCACCACCGTTAAGAACGTCAATCTTAACAAGATGTTTCAAAGTCAAACCTTAAAGAACGATAAACAAACTTTGCGCCGCTCAGACCCAGCAAACAAACCTCCCGGCCTGGGACAAAACCAGGGAAGGCCCAGGCGAGCGGAGCCGGTGGGGATGTCTCGGGGGCTGCGAGGGCGGGGGCTGCGGTCAAAACGTGCCTGCCGGTGCATCGCCACGGAGCCATGGTCCTGCGGCGCGGTGTCACGTCCCGCCGAGGAGACCCTTGCTCGGGGAGGTGTGAGTGGATTTCCTCAAGTGCATTTTGACAGCTGTGAGGAAAC